>JAVLVB010000526.1:332709-408494 GCA_032876305.1 Orestias chungarensis
CAAAACAGTTTTTCGTTTTCTGATTTCATTTATGACGTGTCGTTATCGTTTTCAGGGCTGACTGGCTGCTGGAGTAGATTATCAAACTCGAAGGCCATCGTCACCTTTTCCACCTTGATGCTCTGCGTTGATCATAGCCGGAACTTATTCTTGGATAAATGTCGTGTTCTGTTTTGCAGCCCTGCAGATGGAGAGGCACCTGAAGAGATGTACTCGTACGTGGACCAGCTGTCGGTGTCTGAGATCATCCATCAGGTAAGAGGAGGCGCAAACAAGCAGGATCAGGTCACTCAAACCCACACATGTCGTTTTTTTATTTTTTTTCATCGTGCGTTGGCAGGCTTTGTGTTCTGCAAGCATTTTGTTGGACGTTTTTATTTTTTGGTTTTTTGAAGTGCGTCCTCTCTCGCCCCTCGACTTGGACACGGAGCAGAAAAGTTCCGCGACAACATCCACCAACAGATGTCTTTGTGTCGTATCCATGGCAACGGCTCAAAGTGTGAAATGTGGTCTGTGCGTGGAGGGCGGCCACCGTGAAATCTAGCGGAACGACTGGGCGGGCATGTGGCGGGGAATTGTGCATTCAGCTCATTCCCAAATGGATTGGGGCTTTCAGTCGGGTCGACCTTCACAAATGAACACCTCTTCCTCCTCAATCCATCTTTTGAACGTGCAAGCTGCATTCAAAGCAGCCGGCCTTTGGTCTTGTATCACCCTCATAAGATTTTCCATTATGAGGCCATTAAAAATACAATTCCTCCTCCCTAACTTCAGAAAACGAAAAGAAGAAGCGTTAATCTTCACAAGGCGAGTCAACAGCTGACATTGTTGGTGTTTGCTCTCATGCCTTAGAGCAGGTCCAGTTTAAAATACAGATCTATTGTGCTTTTATTGCCACACATTGTTTTGTTCGTTTTATGGGGTGGTTATGTAAAATACTTATGTGAACTCACTTCACTGATTAAATTAAAACACAAGTATCAAATTCATCCTTTTATAGGTGTAGATCAGGGGTGCTCACACCTTTTGAGCTTGTGAGGTACTTAAAACATGAACAGTCCTAAGGGATCTACTAACCCCACCCCCGCCCAAAAAACAAACAAAACAATGCCTATTTACTATTTGCTATTTACTTACTTTATTATTTTATATTTTGTCCTTTTTAGGATGAAGTATGATTTAAGTTTAATCTATAACATATATTAGTTTGTCTCGCATAACTGCATTAACCCACTGTAGAATGTGTGATAAGTCTATAAATACATACATATATATATATATATATATGTAGAGTTCAGGGAGGTTTGGTGCTGCCCCGGCCTCTAGATCCACCTCTGCTAAGAGAGACTGGGAGACTCGCTACGCGACACCGCAGTTTGCTTAGACGGCTAACGCAAAGCTTACATAGAGTTAGCGTGTTTGCATGCTTTAACGGGCATCAGTTTGCTTGCGGTTATGGAAATAAAAAAAATAGACGGAAGGATGGATCTACTTCCTTTAATGCAGTATGATCGACGGGCGCACCTCCCGCGATCGACGTAATGAGCACCCCTGGTTTAGATTGTTGTTAAAAAAAGAATGCGTCAGCATCTACATAATCCTTCCCTGAATCTGATCCACCTGAAGAAAGGTTTGGTTGTCCTGGTAGAATATTCCTCAACTTTCCTGTTTTTTGGTTGTATCTAAAGCTTACAGAGAGTTTTTAAATGACCAAAATATCTTTAACAAAGGTATCAGCCAATAGATGAGTTCAAAAAGGCTTCAGGCTGGATTCCACACCCATTAACGATTCAGTAATCGTGGTTTTACTCACATTTTCACATTTTTTCGTGGAGCATTTAAAAAAAGCTATGATAGATGTATAGATAGATAAGATGGGTATTATAATCATAAGAGTAGTTAAATTATCTCATATGGATTTTATATATTCATGCATGGATGTGGATTTTAACCCTCATTACAACCAGGGGTTGTCTATGCATATATTTGTGTCGGGGTACAGCATAAACAGTCATCTATAAATTAAGAAAAAATTTAAGCAATTCAGTTTAATTAAAAATAATTGTAAGTGTTCAAAGTCATGCGGTTTTCTTCCAGAGCAGTTGTTGTAGATATCGAGTTTTTCCAAAATGTGAAATTACGCAGAATGGTGTCAGTGGTGATCCCTGAAGGTATCCATAAAGGAACTGCAGGAAATTCTTGTAAGTAGCTTCATTCTGTTTCACATGCAGCAGCAATACCTTGTAATCTCCACATGCCTGGAGTTACAAAGCAGAATCCTTTCTTTGAAAGAACGTGCACAGGCTGGGCTAAGACCTTCCAAAGTTGTGTATAATGTTGTAGTCTGAACAAAGCAGAAACACAGTGGTTGGAGCATCATGCTGCTATTATTATTAGTTTTTTGACCATCCAAATAAACTAAAAGAAATACTTCAAAAAGCAAAAACGAAAGTTTTACCACGGTTTGGTCTAATGGATTCCCATTGTTTGCATGGACTATAGCATGTTCAGTGTTGTTGGCAGTTTGTAGGTTTAAGTATCTTGTCAGTTTTTTTTTTCTTTTTGCAGTTTGAAATGCGACAGCTGCGCAGTTGTTTTTCTCACTTGAAGCGCATAAACACACAGCGGCTAATCTCAGCAGCTAAATTGAAGCCAAATGTCAAATCTGGCTTTTGGATTTTTTTAAATGCCCACAGTAACGAAGCTGACCAGGGGTCTGAGCCTCGCCAGCAGCTTACTGTCATCGTAAGGGGAAACAGGATGGGTCTCCACATCCGGCAGCTTCCGGGATATCAGTGCGCTACAGCCTTAAAGCTCTGCAGACGTTTAGGATCAGATCTGCCACCTGCTGCTCACATAAAAGCCTCCTCATAAACCGTTTTTTGCTTCATTGGAAAACTTTCATGACCACACAAACAGACCCTATTAAGTCTGCTCCATCTGCTCCGTATATTCCTTATATTGTCTTACTTTGTCTGTCAATTATAATTATAATTTTTAATTTTTTGGTTCCCTCCATATTTCTGCTTGACCCCATCCGTTTTTTTGTTTGTTTGTTTGTTTGTTTTTGTCTTTTTTGTGTAAATGCACCTACACATCCTCCTCACAAACACATTCTGCAACCCTGTGACTCCTGGCTGAGTTTTCGATTATTGGCTGGCACTCCTGCTGGGCTTGAGATGGGGGTCCTGACAGGCAGAGTCATCTCTCTCCCCTTTCCTGTGGCCCATCTGCACTGCAGCAGAATTACCAATGTCCACCGAGCACATTGACGGCTCTCCTGTTTGTTGATTAGCTGTTAAATAGAGTGCAGCAACACTTTGCAATCTGTTTTAGTGCGTCTGTTGCTTCCTTGTTGTTTTGGTTGCTAATAAGACATTTTCATGAGGATAAAACAATATGGAATTGAACATGATAAAAACTAAAAAAATCATATGACTCACTGACGCCCTCTTTAAAAGGTAAACCCACTAAATCTGTTTAATAATGAAGTCGGCTGTTCACAAACCGGTTCAGCCAAGTCTGTTAAAGGAAAGTTGAGGGAAAGGTAATGTATCGTAGAAATGAATGCGCAAGCAACAGATAAATGGAGCCTTTAGAGCATTGTAAAGTTATCAGTGTTTAAAGAAAAATGTACGAGTTGGTTGTATTAAGTCACTCCTGACAAGGACATAATTCTGAGTTTTATTTTCAGATGAAAGTGAATATTTTATTTTAGTAGAAATTAAGTTCCCAAAGAAAAAAGAAAGAATAGAGAAAATCAAAATTAATTTCCTGGTGTCCGGTTTGAGTCCTCTCTTTTGCAGATTTGGTTTGTTTAATCAAGTCCAAACTCTCCGCAGCTGTCTTCCAGGATATTTAAGATGAGTTAATTGCCCTGATTTAAACCTTAAGAGGACATAAACAACAATGCAGATGAGATAAAGGCAGCTGTCAAAGCAACATGTGCTTTTATTATACCTCATCTGGTTGAAAAGGGGTGACTGCCTCCATGTTCCCCTACACATTGATGCTGCAATCCTTGCAAAAGAGGGGCAAAAGAAAAGTTTGAGTGTAAATTCTGTATACAGTGCTTAAAGCAACACTAAATAACTTTTCAACCTTCAAAAAATATGTTCATATTTTTTTGAGATCATACGTCTACTTGCAGCTCTCATGACCCGAGTGGGCCCTTATCGCTTTAACCGGCACTCAGCAACTTTGAGGAAGGTGGGAGGAACCCTGTCACACAAAACAACTACAAATGTGCTGACTGCTTTACGGCATACGTCACTTCCCCTGTTTCTTATTTTCAACATCATCGTATGACATTGTTTCACCACAATTAGATTCATTACCTCATCGCTATTAATCATTTACACAGCCACTGGAAACAGAAATGTACTTCAATCCAACTGCAGGCAACTGAGAGATCAGGATTTTACTACGCTATGCGCTGGTCCTCATGGGAAATGCAGTCTTCCTTCAGGCAAAACAATACCGCTTTAGTCCAAATCAACCAAAACTGAAGCTTTTTCGGTGTTGCTTTAAATCCGTGTAGTTCAACATTCCACCTTGTAAGGGGTTCATAAGCTTTGTGTATTGATTCAGGATAAGAGCTTCCCTTTAATATTAAGATAAATTAACTTTGATATTCTTTTATTTAAGCTAAAAAAACACCCTGGATTTTCATGCAGATCAGACAATATCTGGAAATAGAAAAGTCATCAGAATGACATACAGTAGAGTTATAAAGTCAGAGTCTTGTGTAAACACACGTCTTTGTGTGTGTGTGTGTGTGTGTGTGTGGGTGGTTGGGTGCTGGGATGATTAATGTCCTGTCATTGAAAAAAAGTAGCGCCACTGTCTCCGTCAGTCTTCGCACATCTCCTGTTGCCAGCATCTAATCACATTATGTTGGGTTCTGGAAATAACTCAAGTTCTCATTTATCCTTTATTTCTCTTCCCCTTTCTCTTCTGTGTATTGTTCTTTTTTTTACTGCCCTCCATCGCTGTGAGCTCTGGTCTCTGGCGTCAAATTGTTATTTGTTCCCTTGCCAGCTTGATGCCACCCCATATTGCTCGGGAGAAATGAAAATGGAAACGGTGAAAATTGATGCTTAGCCCACCCTCCCGCTCCTCACAAATCCTCCCGTCCTCAATCAGGCTGCAAAAATTTGGCTTTTTTCAAAAGGCGGATGAGGGGATTTAGATCACAGGCCAAACACGGTCTCCCTGTCTGTCTCATCAAATAGCTGCTGGAATTTATTTTGATGCTCTGAAATTTTCATTAACGTTCTCAAGAAAAAAGCAAGACGTGCTTCATGAGAAAATAATACACCCACTACTTTGACTGTCCCAGCACTTGCTGGGGGCGTAAATAACAAGGCAATACAGTGAAGTGTCTCAGCGGTGCGCAGCTCCGGCTGCTCCTTTATTCCGATCTGCATAACATAAATTTCCCCCAGTTTTGTCCTTGGACAGCAAATGTTTGACGAGATGTTTTAGACTTCCCTCGACGGCTATTGGCATCATGTTAATTAGCTCCAATCAGTCGGGTGAGAAACTGTTAATAGTTTTTTTGTTTTTTATTTAACACAGCACATATATAATTGCATCATACCTTGTCCTTACTTTTTCCGTCAGTGAAGGCCAGTTGACACTTTTTTAGCTCCACTCCCTCAACACAGTTTGAACCAATTATATTGCCTTCCTTTCGTTTTCAAAAGAATTTGTAAAATAAGACTTTTTTTTTTTCCAGCTTTTACAAAAGTTAGAGAAATGCATACGTTTCAACAGATCTGCAAAATCAACTCTAGCTTTTTTTCTACTAGTCACACACTTTCATTTCTTATATAGAGTAGCAGTGGGTAACTCGGGGTTGAGTGCTTTGACCAGGCATGTGACATCCAGAGGCTTTTTACAATAGTTTGCTGGAACTCTGGCCTATTTCTCCTATCAGAACTGGTGTGTCTCAGTCAAGGTTTGCCGGCTGCCATACATACTATTAGACTCAGGCCAGGGTTTTCCGATAGCCATTGGTAATATTCTATTGATTACACTCTGTAATTAATTTGATGTAATAATTGTGGTTTTAGTCCATTTTGAAAAACAATGTTTTGCCCAAGCTTCAACTTTTTTTGATCTCTTAAAATATTGCTTCAATATTTCTAATAAGGGTAAGTCTCCAAAAGTAGTCTTTGTCCCGGTGCACCTTTTAAACTGTAAAATGTTTTTCTTTGTTGCTTTAAACGATTGCCTTCTTCCCTGCCAAGTGCCTTTTAAACCCATATGGGTACAGGGCACATTTGTTATCCAAGTTACCATCTTCCAATCCAATACAGTAATACCATGACAGTGACTCACCGGGTGGAGCCATCCGGTCCATTATACGCCGTCATCTTTGAATTTATAACACGCTGTGTTTGATGTGATCCAGGATCCATTACTCCGCCCTTTGACGACATTTTTTTTTACTCGCACCCACAAAGTTAAATTGGAGTCCACAGAAAAGTGGAAAAGTTCATAGTCATAGAAATTAGAGTTGTTTTCACAAGATTTTGCACTCACAGCAAAATCAGTTCCAAAAATCAGATCCATACTCACAGACTCACGAATATTTCAGCAGAGTTAGGGCTACAAGAACTTTGTTGAAATATAAAGATCCAAATACAAATGTTATAGTTTTGCATGCCCATGATGGACACATGCTAACAATCCACTCACACAAACTTCCCTGGCCATTTTTTGTTTAGCCTGTGTAATTCCTCATTTCTGTCTATCTTTTCCCTCTTGCCACTCTGCCACTTCACCTGTTAAAAAAAAAAAAAAAACAGCAGGAAAGCCCAGCATGCTTCCACCTATGCCTTTGCTGTTTGACGTTAGTCACTGTGTGAAAGCAGACCAAACTGTCTGCCAGTCATATTTCAGGTGTTTTTTGTCCAAGTCTCAGTAGGGAAGATCACCTTTCTTCTTTGTACGTGGCCGTTTGAATCAGGAAAAAAAGTGTTTGGCGAAAATGGCTAAAGGTTTCTGGCAAGATGCCTGGGATTCATCAAAAGGCTGCTGGTTCAAAAGGGTCAAAACTTTTAAACATCTTCAGGGCCAGGAACAAACCAAAAAAGAAATATGTCTGGATAATGCCATTTGCAGTAAAGGTAATATGGACATAGTGTCTTTCGAATCCAGGTAAAAATACACATTTATGGCCCAAATTTGGAGGAAACATGGAATTTGAACCAGTCTTGCCCCATCTCTGTGAATCAATCAGCTTCTTCTGCGATATTCAAAGGAAGCAAACCCTTAATTTAGAAACACCTACTCACCGACACCGACTGTTCTATCATAGCTAACATTGCTAATTGGGCTCATATATATATTCCTTTGAGTTGTGGTCAGATAAATGTGATTGCAGCACCGTGTCTGTGATATTAGGAGCAGATAATACACTTTGCAACGGACAAGGCACTTTAATGTAAGAATTGCAGTAAAACTTTCCATTCAATTCTTGGGGAAAATATTAAGTATTTGTTGATAACATATATTTTTTGGGTGGAAAAGCCTAAATATGCTGCGCCGTGTCGCATGTAAATGTATAGTTAAGTATAATGAAAGTACACCTTTTTTAAATTTACCAAATGAGACTAGACATTAAATGGGTTTGACACTGCTAGTCTCGCAGTGCCAGGATGGTAAGCCATCAGCAATAACTTGAAAAAGTTGTAAAGATATTAAGAGAATATTTAGAAAATCCACTTTATTGCTATAGCACTAAACTACAACAAATTTCATTAACCCAGGGCTAAAACATGCAAAAAAAAATCCAAACTCCAGCAAAATGGAAAGAATGTAATAAGTTGACCTCAATATCTTCTTAAATGTTAAAGGTAATGACATGGCATTAGAAAAAACACCAAATAAGTATGGCTTCTTTGAAAGAGCTTGGCAGGACGATTCTCAGAGCAGCTTTCAAGCCTGTAGCTTGTTTTTCCGTCAAACTGCCTCTCTGTTGTTGAGTTGACGTATTCTGGAGAGAAATGTAAGGCTAGCTGTCTGGCATCTAGTGGTCTGCACACAAAAAATTCTGCGATGCAAACCACAGCAGCAAATCTGAATCAGGCTCTGAGCTCTGCAATTAGTTATTTAGACATATTTTCAATTTTATTCCTTTTAAGATTAGATTTAGATCATGTTACGAGGGATAATTGTGCTGATCAAGCCTTGAGAGTTTACTTTTTTCTTTTTAACATCTTTATGCTGAGAGTGACTGGTTGTCGTATCATGCATGTTTAAATTTAGCCTCAGGGTCCAGTCTGGCAGATTCAATCAAACCAACAAGACTATGTAAAGCTCTGCTCATTCTTGTCTGTCTTTTCTTATGTAATAAAAAATGTTTTTTTTTTTAAATTAGTTATCCAAAGTAAACAGGTGTCTGTTTTCAGGTCAGATAAATCTTCTAAAATTGTGGGTCTGGTTCAGAATACCATATTTTTAAGTAATTTAAAACGGTCACATTTAAAACGAGTATATCATCCACTGTCAGAATGAGGGACTGCTCATAAATAAACAGCTCGTCAGTTTGGCTCCGTCTCAGATACAGACACTCCCCCACAGTCACTTAAGACCCCCTTACCTTTAGTTGGATATACGCCACTCTGTACTTGCTAATTCAGGGTATTTTTGGACTAAACACCCACTCTTGTGTCTGTTAGTCAGACAAACAAAACCACATTTGTTCTCTCGGCTGAGATGTTTCCTGCAGTCTGTATCAAAAGCACCATTTATTTATAGGCTAAAAGCATCCCTTTTTAGTTTGAGCTTCATTATTTCTGCAGTTCCCCAAAATATGTCTGATGCTGTACGAAATTTTAGTTTGTTAGACGATTTCTACAGAGGGGGAGAAAAAAAAAAAAAAGTTTCAGACCATTTCAAGTGTTTGAAAGTGTTTGAAAGTCCTCGTAATAATTGACTTTTTCTTTTTCGCTTCAGCCAAAAACAGTTCTGTCTGGCAGCAAAGAGAAATGAAATTTTCCGTTTCATTTAATACAAAATAAAGACTGCTGAATCCCATTTTAAATTCTGTTAACTCACTTTTGACAAGCTTAAATATTCTTAATAAAGGAATATAACCCAAGACATGCAAGTTTTCCATTTCTTGATGGCAAAATGTTTGAAATGCTGAAAAAATGTCAAAGGCAACGGAATACTTTTAAGGCCAGAGAACCTACATATCCTCAGATTATAAAACAGTAAAAATTGTCTGGAAATCGCTTTTCATGATTTACATAAAGGACCTTTTCATCCAGATAACAGTGGAGTCAAACCTATTTGGCCAACATTGTAAGTAAAGAGCAAAGCAAGACCCTCGACCCTCTAAGAATATGCAGGTATAGACTATTTAAAGAAACTTTTCATCAACTTTTTCCAGCACCAACAATATGCAGATAAATTAAAACCAAAAAGCTTTTAAAGCTGTAGCCCTTTCTTTTATTAAGGAGAACATTTCTTCACACCTCCAATATTTGTTCAGTGACTTTTGGCCTGCAATGCAACATATTTTTGGCACACAACTGTAATAAATCCTTATAAACACCCTAATAAAAATGAAATTAATCTTCCCATACAAATTTAGCACTAGAGCTGTTATATTATGTTTATTTCTCATGCATTTGCTATGAAGACACTTTGGGACCAGCTGAGTAAATGAGATGAATCCTTGATCAAATTTATATGAATCATTTAATACACATCTGGGCAGAAATTGTTTTTCTCCAGAGAGGAACTTTTAATCAGCAGCTCTTAAAAGCTTCCAGCCATCACTTAAAACACATCTAACATGGGCCTACAGATGCTTCCCTGTCGCCGCTTTAGCATTCCGGGACGGCAGCGGAGCTCTATTGATTCGGCTTGATCGAGCTGTTAAATAAATTTGGACCCAGCCGTAATCCAATTTTGCTGCTGTCCTAGGCCTCTCGATGCTGGAAGTTGGCAGCGTTGTCACACAACGTGAAGTTTGGGTTAAAGTGACGGCCATGAAGAGATGCACGGAGCCAGGGGCCGACTCCCTACACACAATGAGAAACTAACATTTAGCCTCTATAAAAACTCTTTACCTCAAAGGAATTTTAAATTATTTTGAACAGGTCAAGCAAGAAAAAAGAAAGCATTTGTAATTATAATTTAATAATAATAGTAGTAATTTTTTTTAAAAGCCTTATTCTTCTATCGTCCACTTGGGTCAAGATCATCCCGACCCCTTTTTCTGCTATCGGACATAAGCCTTTCTTTTCGTAGAAAGAGGTCTACAGTTGTGTCCTGAAAAGCCTTTTTAAGTCATTGTTTAGCTCTCATTGATTGCTGGATGTACAGTCAGAGTATTCAGTGAGACGATTAATCGTGAATATAAACCGGGTCTTTACATGTTATCGTCAGCTGCTGCGTTTTTGGGTTTTTTTAGCCGCCAAAGGCAGATTTCTCTCGTATTAGATGCTCAGCGGGCGGCAATTTCAAACACTGGACATTCAACGCACGCTCCAGCACTCCTTGTGCCAGCCTCTCATTTGTATGTGCACACAAATAGAGCAGAGGATTCCACTCTACATATGCCAATTCAGCAGTACTTGCCTCTTGGGTGAAGGAGAAATTCAGTAAATATATAAGACTGCCTACTTGAGTGAAATTGGAAGGCAATTGGACTCTTTCACAAACTGAAATACTTCCAAGGAGTCCTCAAGATTAGATGAAGTATTCTGTCTGCATGGCAATTTTCGCTTGTTACCCTTATAGGCTGGATATAATGGAGTGATTGCTGGGTACATTCAAAACGGTGAAATGTTTTGGAGGTTTGAAGTGTTGCACTCCTCATTCCTAGAATTTTATGTTGATGCTCCGCAGCATTTCTCCCCTAGAACTCTGAACATCTTTGCATGTAAATTTTCTTAATAAAACCCTAAGTACCTGGTTTTCACCATAACAAAACTGTACTTGAACGACAACACTGATTGTCACAGTTTCAACATTTAAAAATCTTAAAGTATGTTTAAGTTATAGAAGTTATAAAATAATAATGTAATTCAGACAGAAGAAACACATATATATATATATATATATATATATATATATATATATATAAAGATATAAATATGTTTTGTGTATAGTTTATAACAGGGTAAAGAACTTCTATTGACAGTGTCTGATTTTTATCATATACTCTCATATATTGTTTTATCCACTTAAGCAGTATCATTGCTTTATTTTTGAGTTTCTTTAATCCACCAAATATATATATATTTTTTTTTAAAGATTTCAATTAGGTGGATACACGCTTAAGTCAGCAGGCATATGAGTGTCTTCCTTTAACATTGTGCCCAACTCTACTGGGTTTTATGTCCTAATATTGGCTCTTAGTCTCAGCTGCAGTCTTGTACTTACAGTTCGGCTCGGATTCCTATAGTTCTACATACGGTAACGTATAGGGCTGTTGGCGGCGTGCTTTTGCTTTTCTGAATGGAGAACAGCAGCTCGGAGAGGCAGTAGGCAGAAATCTTCTCTGTACATCCTTTAAAGCTCATCCGTAGCCTTATCTCTGGCAGAGGAGTTTGGGAGATGTTTTTAGAGGTTAAATCTCATCTCTCTGCAGAATATTGCAGCCACATTAGCATATAAATGTGCCATTTGTGAGCTGCATGTTTAACACAAGCAAGATTTAAAAGTATAATCGTACACAAAGTGATGATGTGGCAGTGAATGGGACAAACACAAGACGGGGGAAGTGTGCTGATGAGCTCCAGCAACCAGCTTTCTCCGTTGAACCTTTGAGCTCGTGAGTGTGTCCGTGTGTGCTCTGTGAACTTTTGAAGAGATAAAGCAGGTGTGTGTCTTGGTGTGTGTGTGATTCTTTGCCTGCCTGCCTGTGTGAATGACAGAACAATCAGAGGTTGGATCAACAGGAGATATATACACACCATAACTAAACTTCATTCTCACCCCGCTCCCCTTTGCTTTCCTTCCTCCTCCATCCCCCTCTCCTTACGTTGCCTCACCCACCTCCCTGCAGAAACCAAAGCAGAAAGACTGGCATCCTCCTGATGGCTTCATCCTGGGCCTGTGGACGTTAATCCTCCTGGTGTTTTTCAAGACCTATGGCGTTAAACATCTAAAGCACATCTTCTAATGATTCAGCTCTGGCACAGCTGGACATCTGAGGACCTGGAAACTCTTTCCTGAAGGGATGTTTGGGCAAGAAGGTGCAATTTGTGATGGGCTTGCAAACAGGAATTGTGGAAGACGAACAATGGAAACTACTGATTTATACAAAACTCCGTACTACTGTTGGTGCCTTTTTTTGTATACCTTAACTGTACTTGTGCATGGGATTTAAAAAAAGAATTATATACCTAAGCGGGATCTCTTGAATGTCCGTCGGATATAATGCTTTCCAAAGGGCCGAATCAGAGGCTGTTAACAAGTTTTCCAAGTAAATGCTTTTTTTAGTAATGTAAATTAAATGTCTCCTACCAAGTTAACATGCATCTTTACATTGTTTACCTTACCTAAATGGGTAGTTTAAAAAAAAAAAAAAAAAAAAAAATTTAAGATTCAAAGCAGCATGTTCAGATTGACATGCCGAATAAATATTCAGTCTTGTTACAAATCTAGAGTAGTTGTAAATAACTGTGAGTTGAATAGAAGCAACTAGAAACGTTTGATCTGCGTTCGTATTCAGCCCAGTGAGTCAATAGTTTGTAGACTAACCTTTTACATCGTAGTTCCTGCTAAGAGCAAACTAACAAAGGCTTGATGTTCTAGTAGGCTTACTTCTAAAAACACGTGTGCTTTGCATTTAAGTAAAAGGGGCTGAATACAAATGTGGCCCACACTTTTCAGATTTGTGTTCCTAAAGGTATAACACCACATCTTTCAATTTGTGTTCTACACTACTTCTTATTGCTCTTACATAAAATCTAAATAAAATATGTTGTATGTGAAATTTGAAAATAAATAAAAATTTGGGTGTATGCGTAGTTTTTCCTAAAAGATGTACACATACATTTTCTTTGTTTTTCTTTTCTTTCTTTTTAACGACCAGCTAATTTACATCTGCTTTGCATGTGTCAGTTGATAATGTGTTTATATATCTATTTGTGTGTCGTATGCAGAGTTTTGCTCCACGATTGCACCGGCATGCCATGTAATGCGCCAAGCTGAGCCTGCAGATACTTTAATTTTTTTCATTTTTTTTTTTTAAGAGTGTGCTGCCCAGCATATTTCAACTGCAGCAGCCTATTTGTTTAAGTGCTGCTTGGTCTGTCTTCCTGGTCAAACGAGGAAAAACGTGCTCCGGGAGCAGGCTGATTGGTCGAAAGTGGGCTGTGGAGGGATTACCGTTTAATGCCCGTCTGTATACATTACAACGCTGTGACCTGCGACTCACACTTGTGGCGGACAACAATCGCATGTAATCCCACACTGCACGCTAGACCCATCCTAGATTCCATTCCCTAAAAAACACAGTCCGTGTGGGAGCATCCATTTGTCCGAAGTCTTTTTGAGCTGCTGGTTGTGTTCTGGGTGATGGACAGTTTTCCTCTCTGCCATTCTGCAGCACTTTGCTTCAGCTGCTGTAAACCGGCGAATCCCAAAGACCGACCGGCTGGACCGAATGAATCTTTATTCTTAGATATTTATTATTTGGCCTTTTCTCCCTTGTGTAACCACTCTGCATTAGGGTTGTTGTTTGGCAGAGGGAGTGAAGGCGTATAGATTGAACCGGAGGTAGTTTATCTTCGCTGCTTGGCTTGAGCACCGCCCATTGGCCGCCCGATGCCAATCTACCTTGGGGCTGAAATGGAAAATGGATGAAGCTGGAAATGAAACCATATGTACCGAAAAAGCAGCTGCTGCGTCAGCCACACTGTGTACCTTTTTTCTTATGAATTATTTATGCAACACTTATTTCTTCAGCTTTTTTTTTCATGTTTGTTTCCTGTTACCTGAAATCTGTTTTTTCCCTACCCAATTCTGTGAGAGGGCTTTGCATGTAAAATCTTCATTCAAAAACAAACAATAAAATAAAGGTAAGTGAATTTTAAACCAAATTGTTTGATGGTCTTTAATTACTAAATAAAATAAACGAACCCCGTTTGCTTTTATGACCGCTTTTCAATGTTATAGTGATATCTCTAAATGTGTCAAATTCATTATAATTTAACTTAAAGCAACACTTAGTAACTTTTCAACCTTCATAAAATATTTTAATTACTTTTGTGGTTATGCGTCGACTTGTTAAATAACACCTCTGTCATGGCCCGAGGGGGTCCGTCTTGCTCTAACCAGCACTAAGCAACTTTCAGGAGGGTGATATGTACATACACTTTGACACTCAAGATGCCGCAGATTTCTTCTCTTTCTGATCTCCACTGGGTTAGCAGCCCCCTAATTCACAGGGCCGGGAAAGTACTTGATCTTGTTTTAAGCAGACACTGCATGACCAACTCACTTAACATCACTCCTCTACACCTCTCAGACCACTACTTTATTCAGCCTGATGCTTGTTTTCATCAACTGCCCATTGTACACCCACTGTCTCCTTTCGACGCAATCTCCACAACTTGTCTCCTGCCCACTTCTCTGCACTTTTAACCTCTGCTCTTCCACCCTGTAGCACTTTCTCATCTCTAGAGGTAAATGATGCCACAGAGTCCCTCTGCTCAACACTGAGTTCCTGCTTACACCGCTTGTGCCCACTGATCACCAAACCTGCAAGACCCATGCAATCACACTCATGTCTGACTGACTCCCTTACATCGATGCGCACAAACCTCAGAGCTGCAGAGAGAAGATGGCACAAATCAAAGGACCCATCTAATCTGGCACACTTCCATATGCTGCTCTCATCCTTCTCAAGCGTCACCACTGCAAAGAAGGAGTTCTATCAGGACAAGATCCACAGCGCTACAGACACCCGGAAGCTATTTTCTACCTTCAAGCCTCTGTTAAATCCACCACCTCCTTCTCCTGCAATCATCCTCACGGCAGATTCCTTTGCCAACTTCTTCACCGACAAAGTGGCAGTGATCAGCAGTCAGTTCTCAGACCCATCTACACAGAGCACAGCTCAGTCTACCTCACTGGTCCTTCATCTGCGGCCGCTGAAACCGATGCTTCCTTTTCTTCATTTACCCCTCTCACCGAGGATGAGGTATCAAAGCTTCTCACAAGCAGCCGCCCTACATCATGCCGTCTGGATCCTATTCCCACTACACTCCTGCAAGCCCTAGCTCCCACCGTTGTGACAGCAACCACTCGTGATTAATGCTTCAGTATTTACCGGATCATTCCCCACCGCCCTCAAACAAGCTCAGGTAAGTCCCTTATTAAAAAAGCCCTCCCTAGCCCCCACCCAAGTGGAGAACTACCGTCCAGTCTCCCTCCTCCCTTTCCTATCTAAAATCATCGAAAGAGCTGTCTCAAAGCAGGTGACGAAATTTCTCTCCCAACATGACCTCCTTGATTCTAACCAATCAGGCTTTAAGAGCGGTCACTCCACGGAAGCGGCACTCCTGTCAGTAACGAAATCCTTGATAGAAGCTATAGCGACAGACCAATCATCAGTTCTCATCATACTGGACCTCTCAGCTGCATTTGATACTGTAAACCACAGCATCCTACTTACCAAGCTGGCAGACATGGGCATTGAGGGCAGTAAACACGCCTGGTTTGTATCCTACTTCACCGGACGATCTTTCAAGGTGGCATGGCCAGGCCAAACATCGACGCGACACCACCTCAACACAGGGGTGCCCCAAGGCTCAGTTATTTGGCCCCCTCCTCTTTGCCTTGTCCACTGCTTCGCTGGGGCCAATCATCCATTCTTATGGCTTCTCCTATCACTGCCATGCAGATGATACCCAGCTCTATCTGCCCTTTCCTCCAGACGACATTTCGGTACCAATGCAAATCTCAGCCTGTCTTTCTGACATATCTGCATAGATGAAAGTTTACCACCTCCAACTGAACCTCTCCAAAACAGAACTACTTGTCATCCCAGCCAAGGAAAGTATTCACCACAACATCAGCATCAGGTTAGACTCCCTATCTGTGGCACCCACTAAGGTTGTAAGAAACCTGGGCGTCATGATCGATGATCAGCTGACCTTTGCGGATCAGGTTGCCTCTGTAGCTCGATTGTGTCGCTTCTCTCTATTCAACATCAGGAAGATTAGGCCATATCTAACTCAACATGTGACACAGCTCCTAGTTCAGACCTTGGTCATTTCCCGCCTTGACTACTGCAACGCCCTCCTAACAGGTCTTCTAGCCTGTGCTGTGAGACCGCTACAGATGATCCAGAATGCTGCAGCATGCTTGGTTTTCAACCAGCCAAAGCGATCGCATGTCACACCCCTTTTCACTGAACTCCATTGGCTTCCCTTAGCTGCACGCATCAAATTTAAATCACTAATGCTGGCACACAGCGTGTTTGATGGATCAGGGCCCATCTACCTCAACACCCTCTTAAAGCCTTATGTCACTGCCCGCCCGCTCCGTTCCTCCAAGGAGCGCCAACTAACTCGACCAAAACCCCGCGCAGGTCATTCCGAACTCTTCTTATTTGCGGTTCCTCGCTGGTGGAACGACCTTACATGCATCAGAGCATCAGATTCTCTTTCCACCTTCAAGAAATTCTTGAAGACCCAGCTCTTCCGAGAGTATCTATTGCCCTGAAAGATCTAAAAGAACTTATTACCCCCCCTGATATTAGTTAGCACTCAGTGTATGCTACTTGGACCTTCTGTGTTACCTAAATGCTGTAAATGAGTGTGAATCCTCTCCTACCATATTGCAGGTAAATTGCGGCGTAGTTCAATGTTAAACCCTCTTTTTGTAAGTCGCTTTGAATAAAAGCGTCTGCTAAATGCATAAATGTAAATGTAAGTAACACGGATTGATCAGCCTCAAAAATTGCTTCAAAAACAACAACAGAAAGGTTTAGGGATACATAATTTAGCAAGGCTTTCAAAAAATGTCCCCACAAAAATCTCAAGCAGTGAACGTAACCATGGTTACACAAGCAGCGATACCAGAGAAAATCACTATCAAAAGCAGAAACCAAGAGAAGGTGTGGTGTATTAATAAGAAAATCTGAGTTTAAATTGAAGGATTAGATCCATACCAGAAGCCAAAGAGTCATTGTAGTCTGAAGTACGATGGGGTATGCAGCAGAAAATTAAATACATAAATATTGAGAACTTTCTGGTGGGGTCAGGTAATCACACAGCCAGATTAGTTGGGTAACTGAACCGGTAATTTTATGTTTTTGCTTCAAGTGATCGAGCTTGAGCTTTGAATTTGAAAACCGGAAGTCCATAAGCTGCACGGAAGTGAGCCTAATTTAGACGTGTATCCAATTTTATATCCATGCGCAAAGATGTTTTTTACATGCAGTTCAAATAGATGCTGCTTCCGTAAAAGTTTTATGATGTCCAAAACACAACAAGCCAGTCTTCTGTCTGGAACTGTTAAAAAAACAGCGACTAACTCAATGTGAAATGATATGAGCAGACACATACAACGTGTAGTTTTAAATCATTTAAACATGTTCGTCTCGGGAGTTTTAATTTAACCACACCAATTTGTGGTGGTTATATGATACAGCTTTTCATCTTATCTCTATTGTCTCTGACTGACAAATTTTACTGCTGCCCAGACACTTAGTTTTGCATTATGAATGTATCAGTCCTATTGTTCAGTGTTATCGCTCTGTCCTCTAGAGCAGGAAGTAAGCTGAGTAGCAATCATCCTATCATATATTCAGATTTAGACTTTGGCTTTTAACTTTTTTTTTTTTTTTACTTCTTTTTATTGTAAGATTTTTATAATTTATTAATATCTGGTAAAAAAAACATCTAGTCAAAGATAGAAAATAATGGCTTTTAAAGGACATGATTTAAAGATTTCAGTAAATATATCCTAATAAAAATTTGCTGCGCCCAAGTGTGGCCATTTGGGATGATTGTGCACGGCCCCCAACCTTAACTAAAGAACAGCCCAAATTTGGATTGGATATTTTTAACTGAAATCTTTAAATCTTGTCCTTTAAAAGCCATTATTTTCTATTATTTTTAATTTTCAGTTAACAGGACAATATATTCCCAGTAATATTTACCAAAATGAAGACTAAAGGTCATCTATTCATGTAAGTGATATTTTGTCATCTGCCAAAATTTCTATTTTTTGAAAAAAAAATTTCCTCTAAATTATCAACGAGAGATCATCAGCAAAGGAAAAAAAGAAATATATATATATATTTAACAAAAATTAAATTAGGAGAGTACATGTGAAACCCAAAACCTGTGACACTGTTTTGTTTCACACCTACACAGATTTACAGACCGCTTTTAATCAAAACTCTGAATTGGTGGTTCATATATTGAAATTACTGATTTGCAAATACAAAATGTATATACATGAGATTATTATTCGTATTTTTGTTGCTGGAGTTCTTTGAACATGGCAAATTTGCCCACATGGCCTAAAGTTTAAGACAAGCAATACTTCAAACGTTAATCTAGTTTTTTTTGCAGCTTCAAAATCACAGGAAAAGTGTCCATCATATGGTTCCAGAGGTTTAAAACAGAGGGTGCTCAATGTGGAACATTTTGATGCCCCTGAGTGCATTTTAAAAATCGAGAAAAATGATTCTTCAGCAAGTGATGACGATGCAGATAGAAGCCTTTTATAAAATTTGGGATACAATGTTAAATGAAAAACTTATGTCAACTCAAGCAGAAAATGTTCTAGTCACAGATAGATTTTTAAAACTATTGGTATTTTAACTTTAATATAGTAAGCAGGATGACAAACAACCTTAAATTAAACAGACACATTCATTAAACTTCGGTACAGCAAGACATTTTGAACAAAGCCTTCTGGTTTGTTGCTGACAACATGCTAAAAAAATGTATAGTATTATTATTATTATTTTAACAAAGCAAGTAGGTTTTTTTTCCTACTTTGCTGTAATAAAATTTTTAATGTCATGTAATGTTGATTTTTAATTGCATTTTAATTTGGGGGCAAAATTAAGCACTTTCAACTTTGACAGATGCATAAAGTTTCAACACCAGTGGTTTGAAGTAATGTATATTGCCCAAATCTTGTACCCAAACGGCACTATAGTATTGACTACAATAAAGCCAAAATGGTTTCCAAAGTAAGTATTAATGCATAATATTGAATATATTATTTTTTACTAATAAAATAATCATTTTTAGAAGGCGCTCTTTGTGGATATTTCTAGATTTCATCTAAATACGGTCCCTAACCCCATGAATACAGTCCTCTGTAAATGATGATTTGTCAGAAGTGTAGAATTTATCTTTTCTAGTTTATGTCACACATTTTAATTGTAAATATTGTTTTTTTTATAGTGCCGTAAAACATCCTATCAACGTAGTACCTACCTAGAGGAAAAACATGATTATGCATATGAAAGTTTCCAGCAGAAATCAGAATTTTTCAACAGCCTGGTACATGGGAACAGTTTTAATCTCCGTGGTTAATTTGTCGCAGTACCTGCGATACCTGCTCTGGTTGGATTTGCCTGTAAATCTCAGCAGAAGGTGAGGAGCAACCCAATTCATTTTCCGGATGCAGGCTTTATTTATTCAGCTTAGCCTGAGGTGTGCAGCCTTAGACTGTTTTTGTTTGACACCTCGCTTGATTAAAATATTTTCAGAGCAAAAATTAGGTTTCATTATTTGTGGCTCAGCTTTGAGTGACGGGTGGGTTAATCTTCTTAGTGTGCTCCTTGCATACAAACAAACACATTGTGCATGGAATTAGCATACATCCATTTCCTTGCTGGATTAGCTGGGAATTTCATTATTGCTCAGGAAACTTCCAATTATTTCTAACTCTATTTAGCCCTTTCATCTCTAATTTAGGTCAGGTTAATTTAGGCAATAATATCATTAGGATTGTAGATAAATAATGATGGGATGTACGTTTTCCCAGGCCATGTTCTCATTTGTAGTGTCCTAATAAAACTTCTTAAACAATTCAGAGCAGATATTAAAATCCTCGTAATAAGATCTGATAGCAGTGGCACGTCTGCAGCCACCATACCAACATATATGTGACTTTTAAAAGATTACATGAGCAGCAGTCATTTTCCCAGGTCAGCAGCAGGCCCTAAATTATCCTAAATGCTAATGAAGGACATTTTATTGATGGAGTGAGGGCTCTACAACCTCATAATCGAGGTGAGGTGTCCCTCTGCTGTACTTGATTAGCCTTTGTTACGTTGATCTATGTGCCTTACAATCAGATGGAAAGCCACTTTGGTGCAATTTTTAAGCACAACAACTGCTCAGGCACTGCGTTATGAACACAGTGAAGGATCTATTTGCAGCTCTTGGGAATAATGAGCAGGCCTTGTAGACCTGCCTGTCTTTCATTATTATTTCAGCGTGACACAGCCCGATGTCACAACCAGATGGAAAGAGCAAGATTGAAAAGAAAAAATGGCAGCCGCTGTCAGCCAAGGGTGAAGGTGAGTCATTGGTTTCCTGTCATCCTGATGAATCCACGTTTCATGTTCCATTCTGCTCACCGCCAACCAAAAATTAGAGGTAATACTTTACCAGCAATTTTTTTTTCTTCAGTTAATGCAGTATTACTGGAATTTATTTTAAATATTGTTCATTATTTCTCCTTTTTTTTTTTTGGTATCAATTCACCACCATCTGCAGGGTTATGTCTTTAAACGTGCTCAAAAATGTCATTGAATGCAGAAGTGGCAAAGAAAATAGCTTCAAATTACTTTAACCCAACTAACAAAGGAATAGAGAAATCTTTCATCCAGGTCTTGAATAAGATGATTTCTTAAAATGCATAAAGTGTTTGCTTACGAAAGTTTTAGTCCATGGCAATAACCTTGAGCTGTATTGTATGTTTTATTTGGAACATATGTGACAGAAGAACACAAAGTTGAAGTATCAATGCTTCGTTTTAAATATTTTTTACAATGGAAAACCTAAATGTGTTTGTATTCATCCCGCTTTACTCTGCTACACCAAAATAAAAGCCAGTGCCCTACGAAGTCATCCAGCTACGACTCCACTTGCGTTTGGCAGTATAAAGACGTTTGCTGATACAATATTTGATATATCAAAGGAATTTCAAACCAGCTCCCCACCGATCATATTGGGCAAGGATTATATCCCTACTCCGTTTTTCTGAATGGCTTTCTAATCATATGACCAGACCAGGATTTAAAGATTAGCAGGAAAGGCAAATGAGGTTTATCAGCTGTGCCTGTCCATAACTTATGGTGTCATCCAGGCTATGTTACTGTGGAATATTGTCTCTGCTGTTCTGGATATTAAACTGTTAGCATATTATCGCAGTCATGAGCCTGTCATATAGTCAGAGGCCTCATTAGGTTTACTGTATAAAAGACTGCAAAGATCCTTTGTGCCAAAAGCACTACAATCCTCAACGACTCTATTTAGATATTTGGATGATATGAGTTATTACATATAGGTTACATTTGGGTAAAATCAAGTAATAATGAATTTAACAGACTTGAATCCTTTAAGAAAACCTGAAAAAGAAATATCCAAACATACATTTAGAGATAAAATCAGTTAAAGATCAAGACATGCTGGCCAATCAAATTTCAAACTACACTTCTCAGATTTTATTGTTCTCAGAAAACAAATAGAAAGTAAATTGCCCATTTATTAGTTGAAATATATAATGTCTGATGAAGAAAAGCCCTCAGCATCCGCACCACAGTTTAGAATCACGACCAGCAGAATCCAGTCAGAGAATTTTTCATGTTAAAGAGTTTCAGGAAAAACAACAGGGATCTAGTACCAAGATTTAAGGTTAAACTAACTACATTTACGTTTTCCTGTGTTACAACTGGCTTTTAGTAACGCAGGGGAAAAAAACAGGAAATGATGGATGAGTGTTGAGGTGGGAGTTTGGTAACATGTAGGTTATGAAAAAACAAATCCTGAGCCAAAAGATTGACAGATCGCACACTCAGTATAACACAGAAAAGGAGCAACTGGTGTTTCCGAAAACTATCATACCATACATCTATCAGATGATCTAGGCTCAGAAGCTGGAGCAGACGAACTCCGTAGGATGGATGCCGCCGCGGCACCTCCGCTCTCGATCCTCATCTTTTGCTTGCCTGACACGGCTTGAGCTTTTACATGAAAATCCAACTTGTGGTTAAATAAATTGCACTATTAACTGCTGACAGGAGCACACATATGAAAGAAGAAAAAATCCCAGCCACTGTTCCGCACCTGCCAATCATCCCGGGTGTGCAGCAGTGCAAATGTTTACTCGGATGAGCTCACAAAGCACACATCTAAAAGGTAGCTCCGATGAAAGCGGTGTGATTTATTTAACAGCTTCTGAAACGGATTGAGGCTTTTGTTGAATGAGACAAACGTTTACAGGATCTCATACAGTGTGACCTCTACAACATTAAAAAAATTCTTTACATCGGAAGTAAAAAAAACATTCACATCTTTAAAAGGTCAAATAAAATAAAAAACATTTATTTGAAATTTGTGGCTTTCTTGATGAATTCAGGCAGGTTGCCCTTGTAAAAGTATTTATATTCATATACCATATTATATAATAGTAGTATACTACTTATACAAACGTCAGTAAATATGATGACATTTTTTTATTAAAAAGTAGTGCATACCTATGAAATGGAGAATAAATGGTTCTGTTCGAAGTGAATTTCCCTTTAGTTTCAGCTGCAGGTCTTTTGTTGTCTCTCCCAGGTCTGCAAACCTAGAGACTGTAATTTTCATCATTCTATTTCTTTAATAGTTCAAATTCTGTCAGATTGGGAGATGCCAGTTCACTCAGTTGGTATAGTACTTGTCCTGGGTTTGATTCCCGGTATTAGGCCATTGGCTGTTTGCCTACCCTATCTCTCTCCACACTGTTTCGTGTTAATTTATTGCTGAATAAAGGCTAAGACTTTATTAAATTAAAGCTACATTAAGTAACTTTTCAACCTCCATAAAATATTTTCATAACTTTAGTGATGATACGTCGACTTACAGCTCGTTGAATGACACCTCTGTCACTGTAAACGGCGCTACACAACTTTGAGGAGGGTGGCAGGAACCCTGACACACAAAACAACTACAAATGTGCTGACTGCTTTACGGCAATACGTCACTTCCCCCGTTTCTTATTTTCAATATCATCATATGACATTGTTTCACCAATATTAAATTAATTGCCTCTGCTACGCTATTCATCCTTCACACAGCTACTGGAAACAGAAATGAACTCATGGGAAATGCAGTCTTCCATTGGGCAAAACTCAACCGCTTTTGTCCACTAGCCGCCGAAATTGACCAATACTCAAACTTCTGTAGTGTTGATTTAAATAAAAATTAATTTAGATTGGATCTTAGAACATGTCTGAACAGTTTTACATATTGTGATAGTTTCTCAGTTGAAGTTAATTAATATGCTTGGATTTATATGGGTCCATTCTAGCCCTGGTTGATGTCTTTATAAAAACAGAAACTCTTCCCCAGTTTCAGGCATTTTTTAGACTTTAACAGGTTTTCTCCCTTGCTCATGATGCTACCACAATCAATACTGTCGTGACCACCATGTTTAAAAGTAGAGACTTTGTGTTCAAGGTAATGTGCAGTGTTAGTTTTATATGCTGCGTTTGCATGTTGACCACAAACGTCAATAATTATTCTTCTTCGTCTTCTTCCACATCTATTGTCTACATGGGTTTCGGCAAAGTTTAGGCCAAATTTATAGATTGCAAGAACAAATTGTCCTAAACAATGGGTAGTACAGAGTTCTATGAGATATTTTGTTTTCTTTAACCCTGCTTTAAAGTTTTCCAAAACCTTCATCTGTGAACTACCTGCTGTGTTTCTTGGTCTTCATGATTATATTTCTTCTCAAAAAGACGTCACAGAAAAGCTGCATTCAATCTTACATCAAACCATGCACATAATTTTTTATTTAGGTTACTATTAAATGCCAATGGTTGCACTTGAATTTATTTAGGTGTATCAGAGTAAAATAGAATTAATACTCTGGTGCACCACATTTTTAATGTATTAAAAAATTTAAATGTGGAGCATTTTCGTGTCATTTCACAATTATGCACAAATCTTTTGTTCACACAACATAAGATCTCAAGAAACTACATTAAGATTTGTGGCTTAGCAGGCATGAAAATTTTGCATCTCATGTTTGTTTCTTTCATCCGACAGCCTTTACAGGGAGACCAGCCCCCAAACTATGTTCTGTGATCCCTCTGGTGAACACACACTCACATGTGCACAAACACCAGAAGGCCACACAGTAACACACAAGTGTATGGTTTTAGTGCTTTTGATGATCCTGCATTCATGTTTAACTTCAAATAGGAAAGTTTTCAAACAACTCTAAGCTATATAGTGTAACCGAATTATCAAAACTTTGTCAGGAGCTGCATTAAAGGCCCTCCTCCGTGTCATTTTTCGATCATGAGATTTCAAGGTCTGGTTAACCATTAGTATGAATGTTCCTCTGTCCATCTGAGAAGGATCTCTGAAAGCGCGTCTTCACCCCTTCAGCAGTCACGTATTCTCCAGAGCTGCAGGGGCCGTTCCCACCAGCGTTCGGTTGACTGGAAGAGGAGCGGGGCTCCAGTCTGGCTGATAGAAGTGGATGTCAAATGTTCTTGCCCAGTTGGAGAACACTCGCTTCTCAGTGATGAAGCGGTGGTGGCTCCCACGTTTGCCGCGCTCATGAGAAATGTACATGGCACACTCGTCCGGGCCCCTTGGCTCGTAGTAGTGGTAGGGGACAGACTGGTGCTGAGGCTCCCTGCATAGACAGAAACAGGCGACATTTAGGAGAATAGTAATGGGTTTAGTTTCATATCAAAAACCATTTTTCATTTCAAGATAAATGAGGAGAGTTGGCTTTAATTTATCATTTGCTGGACAGATACATTTAATTAGGCTCATGTTTAAAAGTGACCTTTTCGTTCAAGCCTGAAATAAGAAAATGTAAAAAGTTTTAAAGTTTAAACTTGGATATTGAAATATTAAAAGTCCATGGTTCACATTTATACCAGTTTTGACAAGTTTTCTCAGCTGAGACGAATTTAAATTATATATTTCTAATCAAATTGATAAGACTGGGCACAAACTTGCGAGTATTAGATTATAAATACTAAGCATGACGCAGGCTGCAAAATGCACAGATGAGTAAAACAAACAAGTTGGAAATGTATTAAACATCCCATTTTAACTCAAACAGGTTGTTTGTAAACTTTTTATCATTTACATTTGATTAAAGGCCGACTGAGTCCATCACAACATTTAGATTTTAGACCTGTTCATTACTTTTAGCTGTAATACTTAAAGCTGTGAGCTGACTTGTCATCCTTAATCTTTAGGTCCAACAATAATAACTATTCATCACAAGAAAATTGTGGCACATTCAAGCATTTATTTATTCTTTTATTCTTCTCAACATTTGAATGGGTTCATAGTTACCCGGTGTCTTTGTAATATAGATCAGTGTATCGTCTGCATAGTTACAGGTAGTTTTTATTTCTTGTTATAATCTGAACCAGTAGGAGCACATAAATATTAAATTAAAGGGGAGCCAAGATAAAACCTTGGGGTACTCCACATGTGGTTCTTGTCTATAGTACTTTGATGAAAAGTTGCCCATAAACCTAAAAAAGTAAGACTCAAAATCAGTGCAAGAGAATCCAACCCAACTCTTCATTTTCTTTAGTATGCCATGGTTGGGTGTGTCAAATGCTGCTCTAAGTTCAGTAGTATCAGCACTTGAAGGACTTGACAAAGACAAAAAACAGAATTAGGGCAGGCTCAGTACTGTGATGATCACACAAACCAGACTGAAAGACATCAAAGCGGTCATTGTTTGGGAGCTATTTAACTAAAAACAATGATAACATTTGGCTGGTACCTATATCTAACCATGGAGTTCCCTCCAAACTACTACACAACTTTCTTACTCAGACTGTTAAAGGGCAATAATGATGTATTGATATATATTGTACTGTTTATATTCCGTTCCATTTGATTTGAAGGGAGATTATAATAAATTCACTTAATTTGATTTATCAGTGTTTTGAAAAGTGGTTTGTTAATCCATAATGGTGAAATTCATTAAAATCTGGTCACCTCAGATGTCATGAGAACTACAATAGACCGCTGCAAATCTGCAAAGTAATTTCTGAAAGAAATTAAAAAGCTTTCCTTCTTCATGTCTGTTGAGGTTGATTTCACCATTGGACCTTAAATAACAACGAAAAAAAAAATCCAACTAAATATCGAACGGTTTGTTCTCTTTTATTGAGAAATCTAATAAGGATTTGTTGCTTGTTCAATAAAACGGTCCAATTAAAGTCCTCTGTGAGATAAATGATATGCGAGCTGTAAATCAAATCAATAAACCCCACTAACGAGGTTTGTTGCAATGAACATATAACCATCTTCCTGTCAGGGACTGCTTGTACTAAATTGTTTCAGTATAAATACAATTGGATGAACAAAATCTACAAATTTGCAAAAATTCTGCTAAGTATTTAGATTTACTTTCCAAAGAAAAAACCTTGGAGATGCTGGGTATAGTACACTGTGCTCAACATCTTTCCCTAAATCTATTCTTAAAGAAGGATTCTATAAAAAAAAAAGTCATGAGTAAATATATATATATATATATATATATATATATATATATATATATATATATATATATATATATATATATATATATATATATATAAATCATTTACATTAGGAAAACTACATGTGTAAGAGATAATAAACAAAGGGCTGTTGCCTTTTTAAAATGCAGCTTTAATTTTCTTTTTCTGAATTAAGATTCTCGACCACTGTGTCCTTTGTCTCCCTCGGCAGCCGGCGATCCATTGAGTGACAGCCAACAACTGGATAGGTTTATTGATGCCAGGCTGCAATCGAGGAAACATTTTAAGTTGTGACGGATGATGGAGAAGTAAGCAAACAGGAAACAGTTAACAAAAACAAAGAAAGAGAGAACAGAAGTGTTGTTTTTTTAACGACGTGTCTCAAACAGAAAACACATTCTGTATTTACCAGGTTCTCATTTAAAACATCTGTTTGTTTTAACACTGAAGCATGTTTTTCTAATTAGAACCACAAACTTCAATTTGGTTTTAGCAGGATTTTATTTGAAAGATCAACACAAAGTGGTGCATAAATGGAAATGTTTTTATATATTTTCTTAAATTGACGTATATCTTCATTAAAATTTATAACTGATATTTATTTTGGGTATGTGTTTGGGGAAGGGAAGCGGTTGGTCATTTGGCAGTGATAGTCATGCAGTGTTGGATTTTGAGGGTGTTAACTGAAACAGAGATGCAATATAGGTCGTTGTTCTGTATTTCATTATTTAGAGAAGTGAGGGAAATATATATAATACTTGTAACTGCTAATTATTAGTCATTATTGATATTGGCCTTCAAATGTTGATATTGGCCCATCTCTAATCTTTTACATATTCAATTTTAAAAATTCTGAAATAAGCATTCTCTGTAAATATATTTGTATTCAGCTGCAGACGCCAAAAGATCAGATTGGCAATACATGGACGAAGGCACTCTAGTCGAATGGGTCTGAAGAGGATGTATGTGTTAAAATGGCTCAGTTAAAATCCAATTCAATTTACTTCATATTATTAACCCTTTATTTATCGTAAAAGAATAATTTACTGTTTTTTTTTAACTCATTTTATCCAAGGTTTCTCTAACATTGATTTAGATGCAGATGGAAAGAAGCCCCTGTAGAGGTCCGCCCTACAGAGTTTCTAGGAAAACTCTGACTAAAGACATTCTGTTTTTGTAAAGCAGTCAGATTAAGAAGATGTTCAAACAGGAAAAAAACAAACAAATTTTATAAAGAATCCATTCTTGCATCAGTACCAGTTGCTCCACAGTCCCCCCCGAGAGCAGAATCAGCCTTCTTATCAGGTTGTTGAGCCTTTAAGTCGCTGGCTCTGGTGGTGCTACCCTAACATTTGATGGCAAAATAAATTACAATCCCTACAACAGATTTATGGAAGATATGCAGCAAGATACTGAAGAACCAAAGCTTCCTAATATGGAATTATAACACAAGAGTACCAGAGTCCTACTCACAAACTCTTGGAACTGTAATTGCAGGAAAAGGTGCCACTTCACTCGTAAAAAAAAAAGGTTTTACAAGACAAATACAATTAAAATGTGAGGTAAAATGTTACAAAATGTGAAAACCTGCCAGAGATGTTACATTTTCTGCAAGCCAGAGCAATTATACGCAAAGTATTATGAGCTTTCTACAAATCCACTGTCATAAAGTCCATTATTAGCTGTCTGTTGTTCTTTTTTTTTTTAACTATATAAATCTTTCTCATTAAGTACTGCTATGACATCAATGCAGCACAGCCTGAAAACTCCTCTGATGGTGTGTGGCTTCGCCATTTACATTTAGCTGAAAGTTCTGACCTGCAGAAGTCAGGGGCCACCATCCCGTAAACGTTGATCCTATCGCAAAGCTCCAACGCAATGGTCATAGTGAACCAGCCAGTGCTGAGCCAGGAGTTAGATATCTTTCTGTGGGAAAAAAGGGAAGAAAACAACAATTAGATGAGTTTGATACATGTGCCATGGTTTTTATTAACTGGTACGGGTAATCAAAGCATCTCACATCAATGGTTTACCACAGAAGAAAGATTTATCTTGATACACAGGTTGATTAATCTGACTTCAGATTATTCAGGTTGCCTCCCAGCTTCATTAAAGTATAAATCCAGACTACATACTGACAACAAATGAACCCTGTCAAATGATCCCACCCTTAATCAGAAGGTAGCCCTGGTCTTCTTGTGCTGCTGATCGTTAAAATCCCATTTTTTCAGCAGCAGAGTGGTCTGTCTGCCTTTCCACCACAAAGAGATGAGCTCGCTCTGATGAAATAAATATAAAGTGATATTTATATTACATTAAGAAATCTCTTTTTATCCGAATGCCGATCAGTTCTGTGGCAGGATTTCCTTCAAATGACAAAAAATAAAAAATGTTTCACCTCTCAAAGGAACATAAAAAAGGATATAAATTTAAAATAAAGCCTCTGAACACAGTACTCTCAGAACTCCATTTATTTTAAAAAAAAATATATATTTTTTATCACAAACACATCAGGTTGACACATAGTTAAAATTAAAACTATATATATTTTTTGATTTATCTGTCAATCTTTTTAAGTGTTTTCCTGGAGCATTGTTCATTTCTAAAAGTTTGAGAAGTTTCAAAATAAGAGATGTTTAAAAATAAGAAAATAACTTTGTACAGATCCTAATTTGTTTTAATTAACCACGCTCTCTGGTGCACTTTAAATTAAACGTCCTGTTGTGTTAAAGCTCTAAACCAAAATGGCTCTTAGAGGAAAAAAAATCACTGTTTGAGTTACGGTATATTTTAAATTCCAGTAATAGTAAAAATTTAAAGGGATGCTCACATATAAAGAAAACACATTGTATTGTCTTTTTAAAAGGTGTGGTTTACACCAAAAACAATTTCCTACGGGATCAATAAAGTATACATTATTATTATTATTATTATTAAAACATGTTGATTTATAATAAACCTGAGCTGCCGGTATAAGTTATATAAATAAATGGATACATGTTTTGATTTGTATTTTCTTTCCTACTAAATCAGCTTTTTATTTTTAAAATTAACCTTTGGTTTTTTCCATTTTTATTTGGGATTTCAGAACTTTATACTTCATATAAAAATATAAGTACTATGAAGATTATTTTCTCTACCAGAAAATCCTAATATTTTAGAGGAAGCCATATTTTCGAAAATCCACAAAGTAGTTCATACAACATGTAAATTTGCTTAATTTCTCAAAAGTCACATTGATACTTTTCAATCTCCAACTTTAAATTATGTTTTTTTTTTGTTTGTTTTGTTTCCTCAAAACACAGATCCCTCATGGTTTCCCTGTAGATGTATGTGTTCTCTCTGGGTATTCTGGTTACATGCCCTGGTCTAAAATCATGACTGTTAGTTTTATTTATACTCCAAATGACCAACAGAGACACGCAGGACTGTTTGTCTTGTGTGTCTCTGTGTTGTCTTATGATAGACTGTGACCTGTCTGGGGTGGACCCCATCTTTCTAATGACGGTTAGATGCAAGAATCAGCGCCTAAGCAAGCATGCTAGGATAAACGGGTAAAAATGTTAGATTAAATGTGCCTGGATTTGATTGTGCCTGCTCTCCCGGACTTGAGCTTTTGTTTAGTAATAGAAACCTCATCACCACTTGCCTGTCGAAACAAGCTCAGGTTATGATTGGGCCAATTAACCAGAACCCGTCTGAAACAATTGGTAGTTCAGCAATCCGGGTTATGAATATTTCAGTGGAAAAAAATGCATCACAACTGTTCTTGTTCCCTCATTCGGAGTGTGAAGATATTCAACTTTGAGCTGATGTAACATTGGGTAGGATCCTTCAGCTGCATCAGACACAGCTGCGCATTTCATCATGCCGATGGAGTCTAATCCTGACCAAGATCAGAACAGGTGGATATGTTTATGCATCAGTATCTGATGGGCTGTTCATCCAGATTACCCTATTAGCATAAAATGTTGCATATCTGAAAGTGAAGCTTGCAACTATTTGTCATTCTGAGTCATTAGGTGGTTTTATTCACTAATATCATGCTGCTCACCATATGTGAAGATTTATGAAAGAGAAAATGAACCAAGCTGCGAGCAGGAGGAAAAACAATGTTTCTGCTTAATGCACTGAAGTCAGTAATTAACTGCACAGCAGTGCCAACTGCATTATTTTACCAACAGTAAACATGTAATTATATAACCGTTATCACAGCAAAAGCTGTTTACAAAAAACAGAAATGGTAAAAAAATGAAACAGAAAACGAGTAGCTCAAGTATTTCTCGGCAGAAAAAATATATGCAGAACATGTTTGAGTCTGCAAGTTTAGGAGCTTTGGTAGTTGGGAAGTTGGCTGATTACCATATTAATTTAAATACATTAATGTTGCACGTTACCACCAAAAGGATCAGTGTTAGTAGGGATGATGTTTGAAGCTCTTTACAATTTCTCCAAAAATAAATGTTCATGTATGAGCACACAATACCTTTTCAGAGAGAAATAATGATAGAACATGCTGTTTTAGTGGGGTTAGTTCAAATACAATGTTAACTGTACAACTGCACACACCAGTCTATAAATATTTTATCAATTTTTCCTAAACCACAGGCTTTTTCTAGCCACCAAAAATCCACAGACTAAGTGTTAGAGTTCATTTGAAGTGGTTGGTTTTCCAGAAACAGACCCAGCGTTTGAACAAGGTTTTAACAGTGTGGAATTAAGTTGTCACCCCTAGATGGAAAGATAATCCCAACAAGTTTCGCCAAGGGTGTGGGGTCTTGTTAACATTACAGTTAGAGCATCCTGACAAAAACAGAAAAACCTGAACAGACATACAATTCTGACAGTTTAACTACAATTTGAAGAGTCAAGGTGAAACTTTCCATAGTAAGAACACTGCAACAACTTTTAAGCTTTGATAGCATCAATTTGAGTGGATGTTTCATTTGTCCGCTGGGGCATCGCACAGAGTTGCCACTAAAATGGAGAATAAATAACTGTAGATCATTCAACTTAATCTCAAATCAGCAGTCATACAGTTAAACTTTAAAAAAGTTGTTTTTACTGTTGAATAATGACCTCAAACACATTAAAGAATAGTTATATAGTGCAGAACAGAGGCTAATACTAGGGATTTTAGTTTGCCCTAACCACACATGTAAGTAACTGCAACAATAAAACCAACAGTTTGAGCAATCTCCATCTATCCTGCTATGAAACATTTACCCAAATATTAGTGTTTATGTGACTATGAAGGTTTTTTTTTAACTCGTGGTGTCCATTCTCACAGTCCTGAGCTCATGTTTATTTATGTGAATGCTTAATATTAATCTCTTTGAAGATCAGACAGAACTTTTTTTTCCTTCCCCTTCATAAAGAATAAGCAATTTTTAAACTGCATTTTAATTGAGAAACCTGTGAATCACTGTTCCTTGGGTTTTAGGAAATTTAAGCCTCGGTTATATTAGACTTAGGACCATTCAAGTTTTCTAATGAAAATAAGTTCATTCTTTAGTCTATAACCTCGTATTGACGTTTTCGTTTGTTCGTGTTCAATAGTTATTACATGCCAGCTCTACATTTGTTGTATTTTTGGTTAGTTTTTAGTTGTGTATGTTTTTAAAAGTTTTAAAAGTAGAGTAATGCAACAACAATAAAAGTAATAATAAATACTGATAACACAAAAGTCTTAAAAAAAACCTTGGTTAGGCTACCTTATCAGTTGATACATACAGGTTGAAATAATTCAGATGAATGGCTTTATTACAAACTAAATGATGTTCAAGTAAAGCTTTGAAAATGAAAACAGGTCCAACGTTCACGGGAATAACCCACACAAGCAGGTAGAGTATCCGCTATGTGTTCGGAGTCTGAATGAATACGTTTTAAAACCCTTACAAGGTAAAACTTATAGTCTGATCATCCTGAAACAGAAGTATTGATAATAGGGTTTTTGTAGAACAAGAATCTGCATTATTTAGGTTTATATAGGTGGTAATCTGTTTGATGTGGGTGGTGGAGGACATAGCGTAGATTGTATTGTGGGTGTCTTGCTTATCTCTGGTTGGAGGGGAACTCTTCCATGTCTGAACCTCGGGGCATGTTGTTTCATAATCCAAGCAAGAGTATGACTGAGCCAGACTTATTTTTCTGTATTGCACTTTTCTAAAATGTTGTATTGATTCTTTACCTTATTTAAAACCATATTTAAAACCAAGCTTAAGTATACTAGCTATATACTATTGTGTTAAAAGTATGAAATAATATTTTGTGCCAAAACCTTCCAAAAAGAGTCATAGTATGAAAATAAAAAGTTCATTTCCTTTGGTTTTCTAAGCAGATAAAATTTTTAAAATACGTTTTTCCAGTATTTAAAAAGCTACTTAGTCACGCCCCCAAAACTTAACATGTACTACTGGCGAAAAATAACAACAAATATTCAGTCTGCAATCTACACCACTATGGATGTCTACTAAATAACCACAAACTCCACGGTAAAAAAGTTTTACTTCAGGATTATGAAATAATTTATATTTTGTATTTGTTAACCTTTTGATCTCTCTTAGTGTTTTTTCTCTCCATAGTAGTCATTGTTTCGGTCTGCTTATTCCAGAGGAGTCAATGCTGCAAGTCAATGAATCAACGCAATCTGCTGGGGTTCCTTAGTTTGGAAACTTTTTCAAACTGTTTTATAATGATGATGTAACTGATTTTCTTGTAAAGTGCCTTGAGACGACATCTGTTATAAATTGGGACAATATAAATAAACGGATTCTTGATTCTTGAAGGGGATGTTGTTTGTGAGCCGGAAAAAAAAAATATATATATATAGTTAAAAGGTTTTTGCCTTTTTTGTGTGCAAAAATCTATAACTGCTCTCTAAACATTCTTCGTAGCTACTCAACCAGGAGGATTAGTTGCAACTGCATATAATTTTTGAGCAAAAAGAATTATAAAAAGAAGAAGATTACAAACAGAATTTTAATCCAATAAACTTAATCGCAAAATAACTTTTGTTTTCAGAATAGTAATATTTTGACTTGATCGAAAATTAGTTTGATTTGAAAAAGTGTGTTTATGTACTACTAAGTAATTACACACCTGCTGTTGAAAGTACAAAATATGTGAAGCGCAGCTTTTTCACTCATAATCAACGTCACTTTGTACACCTCTGCCTTTTCCGTCTGGGCTTTACCGACAGCTTTTCTGTGGTTTAGACAATCAGTAAATCAGTAATTATCTTTTTTTTTTTACAGATTAGATTAGATTAGATTGGATTACAGGCAGTCTGGCATCACTACATACAACTGGGTATCTGGGTTCAGTGACAGTTTGTTATGTTACCAATCTACTGCTCTTGGACAACATTTCAACTTAAACTTCCTTTTCACTGGTCAAAACTCCATACAAATCTTTACCTTTAAGGTTGCCAATTTTACAATCACTAAACATTTCTGTAGTTTTGAAATTAATACAAATGTTGTGGGCTACCTCTACTGCTTTTCAAAGGTGGTTACAACTTCTACTCCAGTGGGGATGAGACCTGAACATGGCGAGGCTAAGAAAAACAGCGTGCTCACTTACTGTTAAATGAGGTGACAACTTTGGGAGAAAAAGGTTTATGTGTTTGAAAAGGTCTTCAGATGTTCCCTTCTAGCCTAACAGAGAGAACTGTGTGCAGGGAAATATCAGGCAAAAAAAAAAAAACTTGAAACAAAAGAGTTTTACAACTGTTTTGAACTTGCTTGTATAAACTGTTAGGAAATTGGAAAAATTTTCTTGACAGAGGAAAACAGGGTTGACTAGTATATTCTAGTTCAAAACAAAACTGGACTTCTGCTGTTGGGCAAATAAAATTAAAGTATATATATATATATATATATATATAAAAAAAGTATAAGTATAAGCACACCGTAAATCTATTTAGACTTCATCTTAAATACGGCAAAGCTAAGTTTAAGATAGAAATAACAAGTAATTACAAATTCCCTTCTAGCAACTTAATTATAGACAATAATGAAAACAACTAATAAACCAGACTTCTTTTGGGATATTAGTGATATTGTCACAAAACGTCCTCACCGGCCATCTTGGAGGAGAATAATAGCAACACTATTATAATTAAGGAATTAGGAAGGATAAAACAATTTTAAAAGAAAAAATAGATATATGTAATTAAAAGACCCCCCCCAAAAAATTGTAAGTCAATAAACAATGAAGCCTAATCATAGCTTTTTGGTTGTCTCTCTTTTGTCCCACAGAGTCATAAACTCTGTGTCTTATGTTTTGGGGTAGAAGAACTTAGTCCTGGTCTCAACTCCAACACCTGTTTCTTCTAAAACAATCACAGAAATGTCCTGTAAAAACAAGCCCAAGCCTTGTTAGAAAGATTGATGATTCCGTAGCAAAAAATCTTGGACTGACAACTAATTAAATCTTGTGGAGTTGATACTTCTCTTACGGAAAGTGTAGTGATCTTGGTTGTTAATCAGTGTAACAGTTATGCGTTATTAACTAGAGCTACCATGCTTTCCACCAAGGATATAAAAGGTTGCCAGGTAACAGAGTTACAGATGCTTTAATAGTGCATTTAATCTTTTTTTGATAAATATGACTCACTAACTTGTTTTATTCAGACGCAAATGTTGCTGCAGCATCCGTCCACCTGGAAAGAATTAGCCTTCTGGCTATAAAAGAGGCACTCACTGGACTAAGTAACAAGGGGAACACCCATTGAATAAACGCCAAGAAACATGTATAATCCAAGGGATTGTGGCATGTACCTCTGAATATAGATTGACTCAGTAAAATGTACTAGTAATTGTAAACAAACCATTACAAAAGTAATGTAGCTAACTTTGACACAGACTCGCTTCATCGAAGAACCACGGCCAATATTGTTTGTGATCATAGGATTGTGAATTTTAAAGAATTTTGCATATTTTGTAAGGGTCAGAAATTTTTATAAACATATCAAATTTACAATCTATCAATAATCTAAATAAAATACTTAAATATTTTTAGGTCTAGAAATCCCCCGGCTTATAATCGAGAATACTAACAGTTGTCCAATCCTGACCTTGGTAAAGCAGATTCCTCAAAAATGATTTAAAGATTTTTATTCTCTTAATGAAAAAGCCTTGTCTCGTTCTTGTGCACGCAATATTATGAATAACTTCGCCTGCTGAACTGCATGTACCGGAGGAGCAGTAACTCAGACAGATACAAGCTAAAATACGACTTTTATTTATTAATAGGTGTAATATTATCCAGCTAGAAAATGCTGCAGTTTATTAAGAGTGGTAATGAGGGCACAGAAATGACTATCTGCATGGTTTTGTGTTTTCTTGTCTTCCCCTGTTGGTCCTTTGATTGACATTTCTAGACCTTTAACAGCTTATTTAGCCTCAAGGCAAAACACTAAAACTGAAAAAAAAAATGAAATATGCTGATAATTAGAATAACCTTTCATGTATTGCACCTCTGTACAGTTATTTATACCAAGCCTTTAGTTTATCCCCTACAAATCATGCTGGTTATCCTTTCACCTGTGTCTCTGACTTCCCCGTAATCCAGTCTTGCAAGGCTTTGATCACTGTAAAAATCCACCGACAATTTATCATCATCCTGTGTGTGGGAAAACAGCGCACACCTAGTGAATCAACCACCTAACAGGGGCTGAGTGACTACATAATGAATGGTGACAATGCACTTTTCTCTTTTTGTCCAGCTATCATCTTTATTAGAGTTTGTGCATGCACCCGAGCAGCAGGGTTTACTCAAAGTGATGTTACCGCGGCTGAAGCACAAACTTCTCATTTTCATTTAATCAAGACTGGATCCAGGTTGTCCTGTCTGGAACATGTTGATTTGTTCTGATGGGTAAACAACAAAACAGAGCCTCTGGGCTTTAATATCACAAGAGTAACATCCCTGTGTGCACACCCCAATTTTGCGAATTAGAAACTTCAAAGAGCGGCGTCTTGTCATAAAGCAATCTGCTGCGGATGCATGGAGGCCCTAATCAGGAGCCATGCGGCTAATCTCACTTAAGAAGTCTTCCTCAATTCCTTGTTTGTGAGCATGCTGATGAATAATGTGGAGTGAAATGTCAAGCTCTTAGCCTCAATGGCTGTGCTTTAAAGAGACGGACGGGTAGCAGCGTGGGGGATGTCACAATTCTAAGAACCAACATGATATTTACACAGTTTGTCTTTGCAAATGTAGCTAAAGCACCTGTTTAGTAAGGAATTTATTTTGATCCTAGAGTCTTAAAATCTTATTTCTATTAAAATAAAGTTAATGTGGTCTTGTTCAGGCAATAAAATATTTTTATTTGAAACTAATCAAGAAAGCAAACCTTATAAATGGCATGTTTTGTTTCCCGTCTAATTGTATTTTCTTAAACTCATTGTAAAAGTTACCATGGGATTATTGAGAGATGAAGGCTTTCCAAAATCATGATTAGGTGTAATTAGTGTAAAATTAAATTCCTTTTGAACGGTCTGAACCCAAAGGTTGTCTATGATTGGTTGTCCTGATTGAAGCTAGTCCACCTCACTTCAATTTTTTATCTGAAACACATCAAAACCAGAGGGGTGGGGGGGGGTTTGTGCCATATTCAGGGACAATTTACCCATCAATAAATTAGCATTTGGGGTCTTTTCATCATTTGAGTATGTATCATTCAAAATGGATACAAAACAATCTTCCATTCTTTGTATTGCCATCTACAAACCTCCAAGGAACTGTTTTAGTGATGATTTTACTGAACTACTTTCAATTGTATGCACTAATTTTGACTGTTTGGTCATAACAGGGGACCTGAATGTGCACATGGATTCAGCCCAAGGTAAACAATGTAAAGAACTCACTGCTGTTTGGTCTAACTCAGCATGTGAACAAGCCTACACACAACAGAGGACATACTCTAAATGTGCTTATCTCAAAGGGTGTTGTTATTTTAAATGTGGGTGTTGTGGATGTCGCTTTGTCTGATAATTTTTGGGTTTTCTTTGACCTTTCTGTTCCACCAAGCCAACAGCTGGCCCTACAGTTACTCAAGGAAGACTTATTGATGACAACACAGGGATTCAGTGTTTGAAAATGATTAGGTTTGAAAATGCTCCGTGTTCTAATGTTGATTATATGTTGAACTCTTACACATCAAGTGTATTGAAGGTTATGGATGCCATTGCTCCTGTCAAGGTTAAAATGGTTAAAAGTACACAAAAGGCACCATGGAGAAAAGAGGTCTCGGTCAGGGCCCAGAAAAGGCAGTGCCGGAGAGCCGAACGGAAATGGCGTAATTCAAAGCTCCAGGTTAATTTTGAAATCTACAAAGAAAAGTTGTGTGTGTTCAACCAGACTTTGCGTAGAACCAGAGAGAGCTATTTTTCAGAAATCATCAAAAACTGCAGAAACAACTCTCGTGTCCTATTTGCTACAGTGAGCAGATTAACAAACCTTCCAGTCTCGATCCCCTTGGAACTGATTTCTACATCTAAATGTCAGGAGTTTGCAGTATTCTTTAATGACAAAGTTCAAGGCATTAAAAATGCAATTGTTTCCACGACAGACATAGCTCCTCTACCCCCAGTTAGACATTTGGAGCTGACACACTTCATACCTGTCGCAGATAAAACAGTTGAAGAGATCATCTGCAGCCTGAGTCCATCTACTTGCTGCCTGGATGAGTTACCCACTAGATTCCTAAAGTCTGTGCTGAGCAGTTTGCTTCAACAACTCCCTCAGTTAGTCAATATCTTACTTCAGACTGGAATATTCCCAAAGGCCTTTAAAACTGCTGTTATTAAGCCTCTCCCAAAGAAGAGCAGTCTGGATGCCACAGTGCTGAACAACTACTGGCCCATATCAAACCTGCCATTCTTAGGAAAAGTGCTGGAAAAATTTGTATACCAACAGCTGAGTGACTTTCTCCTGTCTAACAATGTGTTTGATGCTTTCCAGTCAGGCATTAGGCCCCACCACAGCACTGAGACAGCTCTGATCAAGGTGACAAACGACATGCGCCTAAACTCAGATGCAGGCAAAGTCTCTGTCCTAGTTCCGCTGGACCTGACCGCCTTTGATATAGTCAATCATGTGATTTTATTACAGAGGTTAAAACACTGGGTGGGAATCACTGGTATGGCTCTAAACTGGTTCAAGTCCTACCTTGAGGACAGGTGTTACTTTGTTCAAATTGGGAACTGCGTCTCCGACCGAATGGGTGTAACCTGTGGGGTTCCACAGGGGTCGATCCTGGGACCCCTTTTATTCAATCTGTACATGCTTCCATTGGGCCAGCTAAAAAGCAGTCATGATGTGTCCTACCACAACTATGCTGATGACACTCAGATCTACATGTCGCTGACAGCAGGAGAACATGGGCCTGTTGATTTATTTTGTCACTGTATTGAACAGATCAGTCTGTGGATGCAGAACAACTTCCCCCAGTTAAACTCAGACAAAACTGAAATCATTGTCTGTGGCCCACAGAAACAAAGAGAAAGTGTCATCAGTTACCTTCTGACGCTCTCTCTGGAACCTAAACATCAGGTCAAAAATCTTGGGATAATACTCGATTCTAACCTGAACTTTAACAGCTACATTACATCAGTTACATCAGCAGCCTTTTACCATCTTAAAACATTGCCAGAATCAGAGGAATAGTCTCTAAACCAGACCTAGAAAGACTTATCCATGCTTTTATCTCTAGCAGGTTAGACTACTGTAACGGCCTGCTCACTGGGCTTTCTAAACGGGCCTTAAGACAGCTTCAGAACATCCAGAAGGCTGCTGCTCAAGTTCTGACCAAAACCAGTAAATATGACCACATTAGTCCAGTGCTCAAGTCTCTGCACTGGCTTCCTGTCACTCAAAGAATAGACTTTAAAACAGCCTTGCTTGTGTACAAATCTCTTCATGGTTTAGCCCCAAAGTACATATCTGACATGTTAGAGCCATATGAACCAGCCAGGACTCTGAGAAACTCAGGTAGTGGCCTCCTGCTGATGCCCAGAGTCAGGACCAAACAAGGGGAGGCTTCATTCCAGTTTTATGCTCCTAAAATCTGGAACAGTCTTCCTGAAGAGGTGAGACAGGTTTCAACTCTGCCATTGTTTAAATCCAGGCTGAAAACAGCGTTATTTAACTGTGCATATAGCAACTGAGAATATTATTACCATTATTATATTTTATTTTAATTTTAATTTTATTTCTTTTAAATTGAAAGCTGATTTTATTGTTTCATTTTCTGATCTTTTTTCCTATGTAAAGCACTTTTTAATTGTCTTGTACACGAAAATGTGCTATACAAATAAACTTGCCTTGCCTATGAAAACAAAAATTAAAATGGAATTTAAACGTAAAATTATTATAATTTTTTTTTGTGCCAATTTCTACATGCATGGTTGTAAATGATGACAGGTTCATGCTCATCCAGTTTGACCCAAGCGTGATAAATGATTACGGTCGGCTTAAGGGTTGATTACTCATCCGAGCTCCTTTATTTCTCTTTCCCGCTTAAACTCGACTTGCAACAAGCTTTCTGTGTGATCACAGCTTCTGTTGCTGCACAGTTCTAGTCTCCTCTGGACCAAAAATAGAACCATTAGTAAGTTGTTTTTTTTTGGTGTCTTTTCAGTCTCTTAACATCCTTCGTCTTGCATCTGCTGATTATTTGCAGCAATTTTCTTTTCTTCGTGCTTTTTATTTCATTTCATTTCGCTGATTTGAAATTTATTGGTTCACAGTGAAGACACAGCCCCCCCCCCCCAAATTAAAGCCCTTGCTGATTGCAGTTCAGTAACCTTGTTTGCTCCCTATAAAAATATCAGAATCTCAAACTTTGCCACCCTTAGCGCAGCTACCTGTCTCTAAACCATGTTTCGTAGCAGGTCCGATAGACTTCCTTTTTAATCTCAGACCTAATCCTCTTTCCAACATCCAACCAGCCTGCATTTCTTCTTTACTGTTGTCAATTGGTTGACCCTAAGTTTTTTTAAATTAGAAGGTAAAAAAAAAAGAGCAATGAGTTAAACTTACAGAACAGCTGTATTCACACAGTTTTACATGTATTTATTTAGAAAGACATATTCATGAGTCACTCTTGCTGCACATGTCTCCCTTAATGCTGACAGATGCTTTGATTAGTACACCCCCGTCATTTCGAAGGAAACTGGTGAGATTTCCTTTCTCTCAGAAAATGTTTGCCCATCATCAATCTGAGCAGCTGCTAGGCAGACAAAAAAGCCTAAACGTGTGGGTGTGTGACCTTTAAAGGTTGGAAGGCAGAAGCCATTTAGCACTGAGCTTTTTTTTTTTTACTTGTTGGCTGATTTAAGTATTTTTAATTGTACAGTAATAAAAAAAAAACCCAATTGAAATATGAGGTATGCATCCCTTTCTGCCTGCCCTGGTCTGCTGTTTTCCTCGTTTGTAAATTTTCTTCATAAATCACTACATGTTCGTTCTTATGGATTCAGACCTGACATGCTTTGCGTGACTGCACCCTTTTGAAATCCTGCATATTTTTGTACACTGGCCTGTGGGTCATTAGTGCTGTTGGTTATGGGCACATAAATCACTAGCTGCAAAAAAAAGGGACACATTTTAAAAAGCTAATTTGCCTCTAATTACCAGTTGAGTCTCATTCTGTCTTGGCAATTTAACACAAAGGCAAAGAAGAGACACCTGCTTTCCAGCGCTGCCCTGGCGTTGTAACAGAAATCGGTGAACGTTGCATCATCCCACATTGTTATAATTACCCTTGCTAAACCAATAATTACCATTACAAGCTTGCAAGGTTGCTGATCACAGTGCTGATTATTTTGAATGCTATTGATGCTGCTTTTGGGAAGGAAATTGTTCGTTTTATAAAGTTAGTTTAAAATGTGGCTTTTTTGAGCACTTCAGTGCATCCATACAAATGGATTCCTTTAAATGCAACCATACATTTGTGTGTAACTCTTACTGCGATTTAACAATCCAAAGAGCAGATATGACCAATGCTTAGCCTCACAGATGTTAAAGCCTAAATTACAAGTAAAACCAGTAAATAACAGTAAGAGAAGCTGCATTCCCACTCTAAACTGCTCCCACAATTTCAGGCACAGATTCTAAGGGATGGATGTCTGAATCAGTTTCTAAATCCGCTGTTTGGCATGTTCCTCCCCTGGCATTTGTCTTAAGCCCAATTCAGATCCAATCTCCAATGAAACTCCAGACAAAAGCTGGGATAAAGACAGGGAGAGCCTAACACAGCTTGTGTGTACGGTTGTGGATTCATTAAGCATTAATGACCACCAGACAAAGAACTGCGCTTGGACTCATTAAATCAGAGACCTTTAATGCCTTTTCAGCTTTAAATAAAGTGTTGCAGATACTGAAATGCAGCACTGGGCAGACGTTACACCATATCGTTTCTATGACTGGTGTAAATCTTTAACTACTGAACCACAACTCTCACCAAAATTAAGAATTTACTAGCACCTAATGTAAAGGATATTCAGGTGTGTACATACTGAGATTTCTAATTAACTTTAAGTAAAAATACAGTTTTTGTGACATTATTAATTGTTTCAAAATAAAGAAATTAGCTGAACTGACATTAAGCACACTATTTAGTATCATTCAAAAACAGAAATGATTGAGGAGTGTAAATACCTCGGTCTTTACCTGGACAACTGGAGATGTAACACTAAAGGCATCTTCAACCACTGACAAATCAGACTGGACTTGCTGTAGTCCTTCTATAAATCTTTTACAGAGAGTGTAATCTCCTCTGCCATCATCTGTTGGGGCAGCAGCATCGGAGTCAGGGTCTTATCTAGGTTCAATGCTACAATGCAGAATGCTGGGTCTGCATTCTGCATGGAAACAGTGAGCGTCCTATTCATGAAAATGCGTTGAAAACAAATGTATTCAGTAAATGTCTTACAATAGTACACAAAAGTGAAAGTTTATTAAATGTCAAACAAAAATGTGATTAAATGTAACTAAATATACGTAGGTCTAATTCAACTTTAGACAGTAAGAAATATGTGTATTTATTAGGAATGCTAATGTCTGGTTTCAACCGTACAGTATGTAGGTTTTAGGCTTTAACAATAGTGCAATAAAAGCCTTAATTTCCCTTTGTTATTTAACAGTTTAACATTGGGTCATCTACAGTTGATGTCAATGTGTTTTCATGACCACAATGTGTTTTCATCAACTTGTTAATTATAATCATAAATTAGTACTTGTACTCTTAACTTCTCCTTTAATATGGATAAAACTAAACCTGTGTTGCAAAAAAATAAAATAAGCTCTAAAACTGCCGGGGTATCCAGTTAGAAGTCTAGAGGGAGGAAAAGAAACTATTTGGATCATAGTCAACACTGTAATCCCTGTAGCTTATAGTTAGATAAATATGTGTTTGGAAAAGGATTAAGGCAGGTAACAGTACACCAGCAGTCTGTGCAACGGGCAGATGAGCAAGCGTAAACGATGGCATTAGAGTTATAAAAGTTCCAGTGTGTAACATTTAGGATAATCCATGGGCAGAGAAGCAGATTGATATTCTCAGCTGAGATTCCATTAGTGTGGAATCGTGGGACAATCTTTGGCTCAGCTATTTAAACACACAGATACCAGAGCTTCAAGCCTCGTAAAGTCATCTAACCTTGGAAACCCAGAAAGAAACTAAAGTCCTCTTTTGCAATTTTAACAGAGAAAATGTTAATAAAATCAAATTGGCTGGTTTCCCCCATTTCTTATGAAGGCCAAGTGATTGCAGGTGATTTGTTGGGAAATATATTCACTAAATGTGAAGCTGAATGTAGGGTAATATTGTCATAAATCTGGAGTCGGGCTGTTCAGCTCTAATAGCTTCAAATGTAAAAGAAAAAACTAAATAATTTATTTTGCTGCACTACTGAGCTTATTCAACAGTAATTACAAATGAAGATGGCAGAGAGAGAAGGGGAAGACATACAGTAAATGGTCTGAGACCATCCAATTTAAAGAGACCAATTAACCTAACTCTTATGATCTTGAACTGTTGCAGGAAGCCGGAGTACCTGAAGAGAACCCATGGGGAGAACATGCAACCTCCACGCAGAAGGACACCAGGTCTATTTGGACCTATTACCCACTTGCTCCAAAACAACTGTGTCAACAACTTCCCCACATTGTATCCAATCATATAACAGAAATAATTAACCCTAAGCGAGCGGGGAGCACTACTCCTAACCTGTATCTTTTTTAATTTTTCTTTATTAAGTGCCCTAATGATTACAAAAAACAAAGCAGCTTCACATACTGAATAATTCTTATGAAAATAATTTTGATTCTAACTTTATATGAACTGTAGATTGGAGAATCTGATATTAAGTTAACACTATTTTAAAACAAAGGCTAGCAAGCTGTAAGTGCCAGGTGTGCGAGGCGACCGCCTGCTGACAACCTGAGAAGGATATACCAGCTAATATAAACCATTTTTTTTCTAATAAAGAGAAACAGGACAGCTTTAACACCCTGCAAGTAGGAAGTTTAGAAAGCCACAATATTTAAACCGTGGCTTTTCAAACAATTTAAAGGAAAATGTATCTAATCTTAGAACACTAAGTAACTTTGCAACCTTAATAAAATATTTCATCACTTTCGTGATTATACGTCGACTTGCAGCTCGTTGAGTGACTCCTCTGTCATGGCCCGAAGGGGTCTGTATCGCTTTAAACAGCACTCAGAAACTTTGAGGAGGGTGGCAGGAACCCTGCCACACGAAACAACTGCAAATGTGCTGACTGCTTTACGGAGTACGTCACTTCCCCCGTTTCTTATTTTCAACATCATCATTTGACATTGTTTTGCCACAAATAGATTCATCCCCTCATCACTATTCATCCCTCAGACAGCCACTGGTAACAGAAATGTACTTCAATACTACTGCAGGCGACCGAGAGATCAGGATTTTACGGTGCTATGGGCTAGTCCTCATGGGAAACGCAGTCTTTGTACAGGCAAAACACTACCCTTTTGTCCACAGTAGCACCAAAATGGACCAAAACTGAAAGTTCTTTAGTGTTGCTTTGATACTGTATGGTGGGGTTTAGGAGATAGAAATAATTTTAAAAATCCAAACTGAGCTAGACCTGGACAATTATAGTCTGATTTAATACTGAACAGGTTATGTAAATATCTGATATCAATATAAACATAATTCAAGCCTCTTGGGACAGTCAGTAGCCTAATTAGAAAACTAACTTTTTTAAGGATTTATGTTCACTCTAAATCATCCTAATAGCTGTGGAAGCCTCACCTGTCCTTGCCTGTCTCCTTCTTGAACAACTCGTCAAACTGCAGCATCTTCTGCCAGGAGATGATGTAGACTTTGAGCTTTGGTAGCACCTGGTTCATCAGCCGCAGGTTGTTGTACACCAAGCCCTTCCCGTCACGTCTCATGTAGTTGCTGGGGCCCCAGAAAATGAACACTGTGTCCTGGCTGGAGTTGAGCAGCTCGTGGCGACTGCGCAACACCCGCTGCATGCTGGAGTGGGCGATGACTCGCAGGGAGGTGCGACGACCGACGTCTCGGCCGTAACTGCCGGCCGAGGGGGCGTCGTTCATACGGATCACGCACTCGGCCCGGTCAATCTCCTTTCCCTGACCTCCACTGATGAGGTGACCCGAACTGGTGACCAGGGAGCAGGTGTGGCAGTGCATTCTGAGTGGCTGATTAGTGGATGGAAGAAAACAACAACAAAAGAAACCATTATTTTCCTATTTGTATGTTTTTTATCTCCATATTTGAGTAGAAATTCAACAAATATGTCAAGGTTTTTGTGTAAGTTAAACATCTTTCGGGTTTCTTTGGAGCTGGAGTTTAAACATGAACGTAGAGAAAAACAACACCACTTTGGAGAACTTTGTTGAAATGCCTTGCAGCGGGTTTGAAACAGAAAATGCTTTGTTGACAAACAGATAGGGACACAGCCTCCAGGGTATATGTAGCTTGTCATATTGCTTTGCAAGCGGTGGAAGCCCCCGGGTCTTACAAAGGATTCACCTTAAATCTTGCTCCCATTCACACGCAGTGGGGGAAACGTGTGTTTGCTACAACACCGGTGCTGATTTAAATATGAAGAGAGCAGTTTTCCACACAGAAAACGTCCAACGACGAAAAGTCAGACTGCAGAATATAAATCCTTACATGTATGATGACGCAGTTAGAATATAGAAGTGCTGGAAAAAACTTATTTTGTGTGTGTTTGAAAAACATGCAAAGAAACAATATACATTTTGCACATTTTTCATTTCAAGTGTGTTTTATTTTCATCTGTTCTTTGCAAATGTTCCCCAAACATGATTACATGCATAAGATTGCTTATTACGCCTATATTATATTAATGCATGTAAATTATTTCCAAAGGTTAAATATGGGCTGCACCCCAGGAAAACATGCATTCATAATATTTTTGTTGGATTCTTCAATGCTGTCATGAACCAGCATTTTCTCAGCAAGTAGCTTCTTCGTAACTAAATTACCAACTGGCATAATATATTCTTTGGCCAACAGTGTAAGAGTACCCAGCAATTTAAACATCAACCAAAAATTTTGCGGCCAAGCAATTCTATGGGATTGCAATATAGCAAATATTTACATACGCATATTATTCCACATACAGTATCTAAAAATAGACAGTCTTAATTGTATGAAGGATGTTTGTTGTTTAGTGTATTTGTATTCGAATGAAGGAAGTAAAATCGTGATGGAGTAGGACTAATTTTATTTTTAATACTTAACGATCCCTGTCTTTGATGGCACCATATGTATATAGATCTTATTCACAAGACTTTGCACCAAAGGCTTTTAGATTCATACTCTTATAAAATCGAGCATTTTGGGTACCAGCTTTAACCCTCAGAACAACATTGTAAAGATTTAACACATTTAAAACATTCCTAGCATTATCTGTAACGGAAATGTCGACCAAAGTTTTGGACAGAGAGTACAACAATAAAATCTAAGTAAAAAAACAAAAAAACATATTCGTTTAAATTAAAACTGTGTGTCAGTTTGAACCTTTCTAATATGTTTATAATGGGAAGTTTATTGAGATTAGTTTTTACACCACAACTCTTGTCTGCATGCAGAGTCAATCAAAAACTAACTAACCATTTTCTGTATGCTTTTATTTTGGAAATTACATCTCCCATGACTGAGTTAAGACACCTTCGTTTAAGTGATATCTTTTCCTAATTTGGATTTCAGACCAAATATTTCTGGTATATGTCTCATGTGGTGTCCTTGAGTTGTCTTTCACAGAGTCTAGGTTGCATTTTCATTTAGTCTATGATGTTTCAGCAAACTGAATGTGGTGCAGTGTCCTTCACACTATTTTTCTGCATCACACAAAGTTTCCGCTGATTGCCAGTCTGTTCCTCAGATTGTGAAAACCACTGGCTGCTAGTTGAGTCATCCTTACAAGGATGGCAACTGCATTTCTGATTAATGGACCTATGGTTCTTTCTATACCTCCTGATTACTGATGCAACTGTGTGTCTGCTGATTTTAGTTGATCTGTGATCTTCCTGTTTCCTAACATTTCAATTCTTAGAAAGAAACTGTGCGGAAACTTCAGAGAATAGACTATTTTCATATAAATGAATGGATTTATGATTTTACATGTCTAAATGCGAATGATGCTATTACCATTTGGTTGTCTGAATTTGTTGCGGTGCTACAATAATCTAATAATCAGGGGTTTTATAGCCTTTATTTTTGTTTTGAATCTGATCTAACGTGAAATCTGACTTGTTTTGCTCTTTTTACACCCACTATTATCCTCAAACTTCCAGTCCACAATTCCCTCTTACATGTTTTTTCAAAAAATTTTCATACAGTGTGTGGCCTCTTTTTCTCCTCTGCATGCACATAAATCATTATCGCGGAACTATATGTATGTTGAGCAGCTCTACATTGTGTTGGCATGATTAAGGCTGTTACAGGTTTTACTTTGCATGCGTGCACCTGTCTTGGTGTGTGTTTTGTTTCCTGTTTCTGTGCAAGACCTTTACTCTTACATGCTACGATATGAAAGCCGGAGTCCTTCATTGTGCCCTGAAATATCATCCCAGCAGCAACTCTGCAGCTATTTACACTCCTACGCCTTGACCAATTTCCATTTTCCTGGCATTACCAAAAAACAAGTGATTACCAAGTGGCAACACATGTTTGGTGGAGGGGATGCAGCATTATGATTTTCCTCTCCTGGCGTAGTGGAAGATTAGCAGACCTGTGTTGTTAATGACAACTGAAAGTGCTGCAGGAAAGGAAGGCAGCGGCAGTGAAGGGGTAAGGAGATACCACAGAAGGAGCTGAAAGAACTGATGACAGGAAGGAAATTAAAAGAAAAGTAGAAGAGAAAGAGGCATTCGGAGGAAGTGAGAGCGACCCTGGCGCTGTGATGTTTGATGAAATGTGGAGCTAATTAGGTCCTGGTGGTCTCCATCATCACTGGCAGCAGCAGCAATCCCGTCTCCCTCACGCCCTTCCCACTCTAACTCACCGGCTTTTTGATAGTCAATCAGGGTGCAACGCTGTGACACCACGGCGGCAGGTCAAAAATCCCATTTTTACCCCGGAGCCATTAAGTGGCTCTGCGCACCTCATTCCTGGTTACTTTGTTTCAGAGAGAATTAAAGTGGCCTTACTGTCTCATCCTGCTGCAGTCTCTTCAAAAAGCTGTATTGAGCTAGAAACGGGCTGTGAATGGAGGACATGTCTTTTTATTTTAGCCAAAACCACAGTGCTTCGCCCGTTCATACTCCTAAATTCAATCTTGAAGTATCGTGGTTGTCGTACTTATTTTCTGATAAAGAAAAAGCTGAATATAAAAAAAACAAATTCATACCACATTTCTCAGATAAATGTGCGTACTTTTGGAAAAAAACATTGTGAGGGAGTTAATGCTGAACTCAATGGAGTCGTGTTAATCAGAAGCGGGAAAAAGATCTCCTCCGACTGTTTTTAACGAAACATACGTCTCAAATGTAATTTATTCTCACAATCCCCAGATGAAAACAACGCTCTGTTTAATAATGCATACAATAAATGGTTTATAATTCAATTCTTATTTAGCATTTATGTATTCAATATCACCAGCAAAATACCTTTGTTCATATTTAAAAGATTTGCTGCATTTAAGTTTTCTCCCCCCCTGAAAAAAAGCGTCTGGTTTGTATCTGATCAAAGCTGTGATTAACAATGCAACCCCAGCCTAAATAATGGATCCTCATTACAGTTGGATTCTTTTGTCTTACTGGAGGTTAAAATCCACACGGGAAAGAAGACATGCAAGCAAACCATGAAGTAGCACAGTTGCTCTACTTACAACCACTGCAGGGTTCTCCCTGGAAAAATAATCTTAGTCTAAAACATCCATCTGATAGAGGTTTGTGCATTAGTTTAATTTCCTATCACCCTCAATCTTTCCTCTGGTGTTCAAAGATATATTTTACTTTTTAACAACAGTGCATTTATCTGAGCCTTATTTGGAGTTTATGATCAGTATCTAACATTAAAAGGTATGATAAAAAGCATAAAATACAGAACATTCTACAGATTACATCAGCATCTCCCGACATATGCAGCCGTGCCTCTTGTTAGATCTTTATCAATGAGTAAACAGTTTCGCTCTTTAAACATCTGACAGGATTTTATTATACAAACTTTTTCAAGTGAGAATAAAAACATTTATAAGGCTAAACACATTTCTATCTCTTTTTCAAGCTTATTAAACCTTCTGGGAAAGGTTTGAGCTTAACTTTTGACATTTTGATTGTCCTTTTATTCAAGAAAATTATGTTTGACATTTACTCATGACACTGTTTTCCTCCTTTTTTATTGTATAATAATAATAATAATAATAATAATAATAATAATAATAATAATAATAATAATAATAATAATAATAATACTCAAATGTTTCTTCTTGATAGCTTGGCATCAGTATCAGTTACATACTGTTAAATCTACCAGACTCTTTCATGCTTCAGTTTTTTTTTTTTTTATGTTTATGCATTTAGCAGACACTTTCATCCAAAATGACTTACAAAGTAGACAAAAGGTTACAGATATTATCAATCTGACCATAAACTACCTAGAGGAAATCCCCAGACAGAGTCAATGGTGACAGTGAAAAGATAACTGGAAGTACAGAGAGAGTTGTAGAGGTCTTCAAGAGTTTCTTGAAGATAGACAGGGACACTGCTGTTCTTGTGACTCATGGTAGGTCATTCCACCATCTTGGAACCACACAAGAACCCAGTCTGGACTGTCTTAACTTTTGTGTAGACACTGCTAGACGACAATCCATTGATGACCGAAATGTCTGAGCTGTGACATAAACCTTTGCAAGAGTATACAAGTAGATGGAAGCCGTAACCTTAAGCACCTTGTAGGCTAGCATCAGGGATTTGAATATGATGCGGGTAGCCAGGGGTAACCAGTGAAGCTCAATGGTATGAGTTGGGTGAACCCTAACGTTGTGGACATACAACGTTGCATACGCATATATTTTAGTAGCTGCATGATGTCTAGAGAAACACTAATCCTTAACCTGTATATTCCAAACCAAAGCATAATTTTCACCATACCTCTAAGCCAAACCTCGAAAGGAGGTCCTCTCAATATATGAAGATTTACAGCAGAAAAGATTGAGGCACTGAGTAGAGGTTAATATTTAATCAAAATAAAACAATGACTAACAACTGAGTAGGAATTGACAGTGAGATAGGCTAAGGAACAAAGCAAAAATGTAGACTGAGTTACATGAGTAAGAATAAGAGAAGTAAAGGGGGGATTTGAGCAAATGATTTGAGTGATTCAAAAAGACGAACAAAGTGAAGCTTGATTACTGACAAAAACTGTGGCTGATTCGTAACAGGGTGCAGCTAAAGGGAGGGAGCAGGCCGAGGGAGACAGTGAGAATGTTAAAGGAGAAGCAGATGAGTAAACACTAAAAAGTCACATGATAAATCTAACAAAGAACAACTCAAGAAGCAAACGATACACAAAATCTAACTAAAATAGTAAAAACAAGGCTGAACTAAAGTAAACCCAAAACATAGCTCTTCAAATCAAATAAAAAGAACGAATAAACAGAACACAACCAAAACAACCCCGAATCCTGACAGATGCATCAAAATAGGACCAGGGTCTGGCCCCCACAAGGAGGATTACGATACCCAGGAGATTAATGATAGAGAAGTCCCTAAATAGAATAACTAAGCAAGTGCTGTCGGTCCTGTTATGAAACAGCGGGAAAAAGCTGGACTACGCAGAGACAACGCACGTAACACCTGAATGGGATTATTCTACGCAGAACAGAGATTCTTTAAAATACCGTTTGTGATTTGTAAAACTTTTGTTTTCGTTGTGTAAACACAAAAACTTCAGAATTTTCAACACCGTTTGGGCTAAATATAATAAAATGTAATAAATCTTTACTAATCCCCCAATAACTTGAAGTATGTCTTTCGATTAGGCCCATTTGTTAGATTAAAAGTACCAACCTTTCAGCAGGTTTGAAGCATATTTTTCATTAAGCCCACATGTCTGTATTCAATTTTCAAATATTAGTGTCATGCAATATTTTCATCTTAAATGTTGCATTTCTTATCAGCTATAAATAGAAAACAATCATAGTTAGCAGAAATAAAGACTTTAAAACACCAGTGTGCGTATAATTCATGATATTTTAATTACATGTTAAGTAAACGGATGGGCTCTGAGGTCTTAATGTATTGCCACACCTCTCATGTGTTCTGTCCTTATTACAAGTAACTCTTAGGATGTATTTAAAAAAAGTTCACAGCAGTAAAATGCTGAGTTTCTGTTTTTTGTTCTTATAGGTTACATACTGTAGTGCAATGTTTTTCTTTAATGATAAACAAACAACCGTTAATTCAACATATATTTGTTTAAAGTAAACCTTTAAGTTCTTCAAGTCTTGTTAGGTTTTAAATGTAAACAGCTGAATCATGAGATAAATGTTCCTGTTAGAAATTGTCAATTCCTTTTTTTTAAGCCTGAACCCATTTTACCCGCAAATGGTTGAGGCTTGCTGGGGCGTTGTAGTAACATTCGACACCTCTGGTGTTTAAAGTTTAAGTATAAATAGAATATCATTATTTTTGGTCTTGATGGCACACCCTGACTAAAACCTGACCTTTAATGAAACATGACTAATTAACTCAGTGCCTACATTTATTAAACCCATATGCATAAAAAGTCGTGTTAAAGAGAAATTTTAACCTGTCCTTCATCAAACCTTTCTTAACCTGAAGTCTGGTTTAGTTTGACATGAACTATGAATTCTGCACGGCTGTTTCTCTTTGCAGTTATCACTATGTGCTATATATGGAGCATTTTAGATACTTCAATAAGGACCCTATATATTTTTACTAGTGGATTTAACCTTGTGGTAAGGAGGTACTTCACATTGTGCCGTGTTCTGAAGGAGTCTTAAGTATATGTAATGCATTTCCTTCACGTCCTATAACTGCACCAAGCTAAAACCTATTTTTTCTTGCCATGAAACAAATTGCTAAATGTATTTGTAATTTAATAAACTTCATCAGAGACCTTTAATGCTGTAACTGTTTAATATTGCAACAGCAGCCTCAGCAAAACAGCTACAAGTGGAAACATTTGGGCCGAAATTTCTGATTTTTAGCATTTATAAATATTTCAAAACTGGCACAGAAATAGTCAACAAAATAAAATAAAAAATAGGTTTCCCTTTAGAAACAAGCCAAAGAAAAAGAATTCAACCTAAAGAAAAATGTATTTTTAAAATATTTTAATCAAATTTGGATTGAAAGTTTTCACAAATATGTTCGAACTTTTAAGTATTAATTAGTACGTTTTATGCTTAAACATTTTTTGAAAAGCAAATCCGGGATCATTTACAAGGTTTCTGTCAGAATATATTTCGTCACATTCTTGATTTTGGCAAAACTAGTTATGTGCTTTAAAAAATAAAAACAAGAATTTACGATACTAACATAAAATCCTGTAGCATTATATCAGTATAAAGTTATGTTTTCTGGGATGGATGACGGGCAGGCTTGTTCCACTTGTCCACTTGTCACTGTGTACCTGCCCTGGTTTTATGTAGCTGTGGCCTATAAAGACTAAAAGTCTCGAAAAACAACATGGAGACCAACAACAAAAAGCCACATCTTTTCTCTTATCTTCCTGCAGGAGCAAAGAGCCCGACAGCTTTCCCCCTCCCTGTCTCCTGTTTCTTTATTCTGTTGGCATCTGAACCCTTATCTGCTTCCTCTGGGCTTTTCCTTCACAGAACTGCAGGAGCCGTCACTGTCTGACTCCTCTTCTGACTTCCTGACCCAAAAAACACAGCTTTCTGAGATGGACGGATTAACCTTAGAAGACAGAGAAGGGGATGGGAGAGGGAGGAAAATTGGAGCTGACCACCTGATGAGGCCGTGCCCTTGAAACCAGAGAGAGACGAAGCCGGTTCGGTGTTTAGGAATCGACTAAAGGCTAAGTGATGATAGAGACCTCCCGCTGTTTATCGATAAAAACAATTAATTTGAAAAGTTACTTAGTGTTGCTTTAAATCCAGCCAACAATGTCTGCTTCAGCCCCAAAGAATAACTAAACTCCAGGAAAGTTAAGAAGATGCTGCCAACACCAGGAACTCTATCTTCTGCTGATGTTTTGACATAGTAACATCCGCCGATTCAGTAGTTGATTTCAATGTGGCTGTTTCAATTCTGATCTGGGTCCTAGAACGACACCCATGTTTAATGTGTGCTTCCGAATTGAAGAGAAAATATAGGCAGATTGTTTTGGGGAACGTCCACAGAAAAACGTTCTGAAAACCTGAAAAATAAAACTGTTGACTACTAATATTATAAAAACGTCTGGCTCTTTGGAAAAGTATTGGAGGTCATTTAAACCTCAGGGTTGCAGCTGAATATATGAGTTGATGTGATTCAGACTGCTAGCATTATTGACTGACATTAAGTCTCTGTGTATAGAAGTCGATAACAACAGGGAGGAATGAAATCCTTGGAGAAACTGTGTAATCACAGATTAGTACTGCGTGATTTTTACTATACAAAAAAAAAAGAGTGTGCAGCTCTGATTATCTTCATGGTCAGAGTCATCTGGTGCCCAAGGGTAGCACGGGTAATAATTGGTGGTTAAAACTCATATGGGTCTTCAGGGGGAATGAAATCAGCTTTAATTCCTCAGCCGAGTCCCCTTCCCCCCTCCACTTATCTTCGCTCTGCCCCTTGAGGAGCAGACATACTCTGACTGTGGTGAAACATTGCGTCTGACGTACCCCCTCAGAGCAGAGAAATAGCATTCGAGTGTTATTGATTTTATGTGGGTAAATGCTCTCGAACGAGGGCTTGGCAAGGATGCCGGGTCTCTTCGAGGATGCGAGATGGAGGATCCGGACTGCGAATGTGAGCATTGAAAGGCAGCAATCATCATCCTTCCCAGCGGGGAGACTGTCTCTGAAGAGGCAGAAAAAAGTGTCTTCTGCCTCTTCAGAGATGACCTTTAGGCTCATCAATGGAGCCTTTGTTTTCTACCCTCCCTCCAGGGGGTTTCTAACATGAAGGAACTTTGTAGAGAAATGAATAACAATATTTACTCAATGGCACAATAATGACGGTGACACTTTTTTAATCTTATGTTCACAAAAACAAAGATTACCGTTTTAAAAGTTTATGAAACCCAAATGATAATCTCACGGCTATATGATATTTAAATTTACATGTATGTTAAATAGACACACACCTGAAGATGTATTTTGTGAAAACACGTCTTTCCTTGAGTGAAACCATAAGCAAACCAAAAGAAATCAGTCAAGATATGCAGAAGGCATCAGGAAATTAAGTGGGAAGGTCCCTAGAAGTGCTGCGTTCACCTCCTCAAGCAATTATAAGCAAGCATAAACACAATAGACATTTCTTTACTGTACCTCTGTGTCCTTGAGGTCCTTCTGTTTTAGTGTGAAATGTGCGCATCAACCCAATAACAAATGAAAAATATCTTTGAGCTGAAGCTGCTGGCTGAAACAAGAGAGCGTCAATGCCATACATTTTCACGTGGGTTCATAAGCTACTACAAGAGGAAAAAGACGTTAATGATAGTATTAATAACAATTAATTTTATTTTACATGCACTTCACAAGTTGGGATGCTCAGACTCAAGGTTAGCTACGAAAGGTGTTTATAGCCTCAAGGCCATGAAGTGAGATTAAAGGATGGTGCTGGTGCTGGGAGAGTAGGCAAAGGCAACATAAAAGGCGGATTCTATGTTCTGACGAAAGTAAAAGGGAAATGTTTGACCCTACTGACTGTTGTCACATTACATTTTGAGGTTAAAAAAAGGAAGATTGTACACTAAGTATGAGAACAACTTCTCTAATGTAGGGAGGTCACAAAAAGTCTAACCTTGCTTAATGTTTGGGAGTTTTTCCTCTCCACTGTAGTAAAGTCAACGACAACACAAGCTATTGTTCGGTGTGCTGATTCCAGAGGAGTGAATGCTGCAAGTCAATGACTCGATGCGATCTGCTGGGTTTCCTTGGACTGGAACATTTTTTTAAACTGATTTGTTTCTCATGTATTTATGATTTGAATTGATTTTCCTGTAAAGTGCCTTGAGACAACTTCTGTTGTAAACTGGCACTACATAAACAAACTGATACTTGATTCTTGAGGACAAAATCATAGTTTAGAGTGATCATAACAAAACCCTGATCTCAGTTCAATATGACCTCTTTAGTCAAAGGTGAAACAGTGAGTTTGACAGCCTACAAATCCTGAGTCCAGTTCTGTCTTGAGGAATTGACCTAAAGAAGTCAAAAAGTTAATATTAAACATGAAAAAATTAAGTATGTGAAAAAAGGTACAAAGAACTAATCAAAACAATTATTCTGGGTCTAAGGATTTTGGCTTTTGGCAAAAATAAATAATTCTGTTAATCCTTACTGACCTAAAACAGCAAAGTTTTTTTTTTCTGATGTAATATTAGACAGGCGGATAAAAAAGCTACAGTTTCAAACATTTCCTCTAACTGTGAATAAAAACTGCAGAATACAATAATTGATGGATAAAAGGAGAATTACCAAGTGTTACAGTAAAGTAATGAGGGGATAAATGTAAAACACAAAAAGCAGGTTTCGATTACCAACATCAATTGCAGATTCAGGTCGAGTGGTGGAAAGACTAAAGACAGATCAAATGAGAGTAGAATCTAAACATCTGCTGGGGAACCCAAAGAAGAGGCCGCTAAACCTTATATTTGAGCTTAAAGTGCTGCATTAAGAGGAGCCTCAGACCTGCACGTGTTGTACTGGCACACTGTGGCAGGTTGAACGCTGCAGGGCAGAGTCAGTGGAGCAGGCCTTGTTTGGAGCTGTTTGTCTGGCATGTACTTTGACCAGTCATTAGGGAAAGCTGAGTGGGAAGTAAGCCGAGAGATAATGAAGACGGGGAGTGGAGGAGGACGAAGATGAGGGAGTGGATCTCAAAACTGAGGCAATTAGGGATTCTGGTGGTCAGTAGTCATACTCCAGGTTGACGGCTGCTGCAGCTCCATTGCTCGGGTCTTAATTAGCGTGCAGTTTTCCGAGAGGATTCTGCCGGAAGATTTCTTTGATGGAGGGCAAATTTCTCCTTGAGGGAAAAAGAAAAAGAAACAACATCGGATTTGAAAGGAAAATAATGAAAACTCACTGATAAAGAGCGCGTTTTGTTAGAGGCGACATGGCTGATGATCTATTTAAGGGGGACTGGTTAAACTGAAAGCTAATATCATCCCGCGCGTTTGAAGTGGACGAGACGACAGCACTCTGATCTTCAAAGCAAGGAACATGGTAAAGGGAGTCCTTCAGTGCAAGTGTGTGAGGACAAAGAGAAGTTCAGCAGCGCTGTAGAGAGGAAATCTAATGGTGCACCTTTCTGGAAAGTCTTCTCACTGGATCACACACATAACCAGCTGGAATAAATAGCCTGAACGCACTTTACAAAGAGATTTTGGCACTTTGAAAATAAATAAAAATCAGCACGTGGCAAATTTAATGAGCTACTTTTGCTGTTTTTTTTTGTAAAATGGCGAGCAATGGTGAACCCTGAATGAGAAAAAAACACAGATTTGTTTGGAGCTTTGAAAAGATTTAGCTTTCATCAGCTTAAAGATAAACAAACCGAAAGTCTGATCAAATGAAAGCAAGTTAAGAAACAGAGCATTTTACATTTAAATCTGTGCAAAGACACTCATAGAAAACTGTTTTCTGAGTAAACAAACAGTTTTCAAACTTAAAAGCTGGTCCAAATGCCAGGGAATTGCAGTAATTGACCACTTGGCCTGATGCACACCCAAAACGTGAACCCTATCACAATCTGTCAAGCGCTGGTATTTCTGTTTAATGCTGCGTTTGTTTTGCCTCGCCTCAAAAACACGCAGCTTAAATTCCTGGCTTAAAAGTTAATTACAGCCAATCTCAGAGGCAGGTTTGAGGGGAAAAGTCTAAATGAGGCAGTTCGGGTTGCTGCCGTTGCTTAAAACATTGAAGGCAATCTTCAATGCTCTGTGTAAGGGAGCTGCTCGTATCGTAAAAAGCAGGCAGTCGATTTTTAGCAGACAAAGCTCATCAGGTCCATATTATGTTTTATATAGTTCCTTAACATTTAACTCCCGAGGCATTTACAATGTAGCAGCTGCTAGATAGAAAGAAAAAAAAAAGGGTGATGGTGAAGATAACCTCAAGGAAATTGGAATGCATCACCAAAGATAAACATGCCAAACACTGTTATTAGAAAACACTGCTATTAGAAGAAGTGTCTATTTGCAGTAATGGCAGGAAAATCACGTTTTCTATTTATTATTGAGAAGGGTATGAATAATTTTTAACATACACCTTTTTAACAGCATAAAGAAAAATTACATTTTTTTTTCAAAGTTGACTCACAAGTGTTTTATTAGAACAAAACTTGTAAGCTGAACTTAATGCTGAACAATTCTTCAGCAATTCAAATTTAGATTTGATGGAGATGTGATTGGATTTAGGTCTGGAGTTTGACTAAGACCTTTTAAAATGCAAATATAACTTTTGCTGCTTTATCCTAGCAGCTCTGGTTATTAAGAAAATGAAATTCAATACTATAAAAATCAATCCACGGCTACTTTTTTATGTTTTCACATCTTTAAAAACCTCTTTGCTGTCTCCAGGTAATAAAACAGGTATAAATGAGTATCAAATAATACCAAAATCAAATATTATACATTTTACGCTCACATTGCGTTGATTATTGACATTTGCAGACAGAATTGTTGAAACTGAAAACAGCCCTCAACCAAAGCGTGGAGTTGCAATAATACTACATGACTCGGGAAGATAAACTGATTCATTACTTTGGAAGATTATAACACCCCACACTGCAAATGTTATTCAAAGCAGTGAATTTATCTTGCAGCCTGACGATCAGAGGCAGAACACTGAGACTAACCTGCTCTTTTTTCAAAACTAATCTAACATAATTGTGTGCATGCAGCCACGCTGAAGCTTTTTTTTTTTCTTTCTATGGCCCCTTGGTAACTAAATTATGTTTTATTTTCTTGCTTTAAATATTTTGACACTTTTTGAGAAAATTAAAGAGAAACACGGCACTAAACATTAAACTTCCAAGAGATAAAAGATCAAATTAAATTATTTTAAACCCAACATGGCCAGAGCTTAGCCACATAAATGAAAAGAATCTTTTGGCTCAAAAAAAATCAATTTTAAATGTCAAATCAAATCACTCAAAGGAATTAAATAGTTAAGGTAGGATGGAACCATCAGGATACCGTCAACATAAGTATCAAAAAGATTAAATGAAAATTCAATCGTTGACTAATCTCTTTAAACATAGTAAAGAGAATATTTAACCTTTTACTAAATTCCAATCAGTTTTCTGAGTACCAAATAATATGAGCTTAGTTTTCACAGTTTTTAAGGCAGTGAAAGACGTTGTTGTGCTTTACGAGACATTGCAGTGCGGAGATATTTTTAGCCTTTAGTTATTGACCCTCCTAAAACAAATTGAACAGCAAGGTCAGTTTCTGTGTTTTTTGCTGTTCCAGATCTGCCATGAAGGTCTTGACCCTTGGAAGACAGGATTGTTTGTAACCGAGAAAAGTACTTTTCTCTACATAAGTTAGAAATGGAAGAAGAATGGATAAATCCAAAATACTAAGGTGAAAGGTTTGTGTATTTTGCAATATAAATATATTCATACATACATATATATCTATATATATCTATATGTATATCTATATCTATATCTATATCTATATCTTGGAACACAAGATATAGATATATCTTTGCCTTGTTCCTGTTCTATTTTTTTTCTACGAGATGAAACCCGAACCACCTTCTTTTTCTTCATCTTATACAGTGCAGGCAATCGTAGAGACAACAAATACCCACCGGACACTGTGAGTTTGTATTCTAATCAACTGACATCCGGCTGGAGTGTGCAGGTTGCAACACACACTCCCTCTGCCTTAATTGACTCCATATCAGCCAGCTAGCCACTGGTGCAGACTGTACAATGATATAGCCACTATTTATCCTTATAACATCCTCCCAGATGGAGAAGCAGAGAGATATTGCAGTGAAGACCACCCAGACAGAACCATGAAGAAATGATTGCCTTGGCATGAATACAAAAGATGAGGTTCAGTTTACCAGGTCAGAAAATCTTATCCCATTTTCCCGGTTTTCTCCCCCCAAAATTGCAGCAGTAGGTGGCGGGCAGAGACGATAGAGATGGGAAAAGTCAGAGGGGGAAGAGGCAGAAGGACATTACGAAGGAGAGAGAGGGAGTCGTAACAGGCAGAGGCGGGTTGAAGAGGGGGAGAGAATGAAAGGCAATCTGATAGATGAAAAAGAGGAGCAAAAAAAAGGAGTGGCTGTTGGAGACAGAAGCACTTTGGAGACCGGGAAATATAGGGCAGCTGACACACAGAGGGATTCCACGAGCATTCTTTGATGAGGGAAAGTTAGAAATGCACCCTCACTTTCTTAACACCGCCTTTGAAATTATAATATCAGATGTCATTTAAACATCTGCAGGACTTCCTGTCCTGAGTTTGTGCGCACAGCTGAAATTAGGATTTGAGTTCCAGTCGCATTCTCATCATCATCGTTTATTTCAGCACTGGAGTGACATGTCTTGTAATCCCCTCTGATCGGTAAATAGGGAATGATCGGCATAGCTATTTTCCTGCGCTGCGTGGTAAACAATTGCCTGAACAAATAAGAAGATGATCATGTTGTTATGAGAAGTCTGCTCGCATATGAATGCGTCTAATCTATTCTCTAAATTATATCTTTCTCCAAAGTGTAAAACCTGCCTTTTTCCTCTGCCAGACACCGCTGGCTGGAAATGAACCCGAAAGATAAAAGAAGCAGAGTTTGACAGCAATGATGGGAGGAAATCTGGCACTCAAGCAAACTGTTAAGCATCAAGCCCAAGATGACAAACATTTTTCACACGGACCCAAAACATCTTCCTCAAGTCTGTGAAATCGCGTGTTAAAGAACTAAATCATGTTGGATGGAATCCCAGAGAAGCAATCTGTGATGTGCTCTTATACAAGAACAACAAAGAGATATCAATAAAACATTCCCCCAATACATCAGCTGCCAAGTGGGAAAAGCTCTGCTGCTCCTCTGAAATATTTTCATTGCTAAATGTTCTTGCTGGAGTGTGTCCAGTATGTGGTGGAATAGAGGATAATGAGTGCTGGTAAGGGAAAAAAAAGGAGCGTGTGGATGATTGTGTGTGCATAAAACACCAGCTGCCGGTGACAAAACCCGTCAAGCAGGAGGAATCTCAAGGGAGGCAACAGATTTTAAAATTGACAGGCGGAGCACGTAAGTGTGACTTTAATTTCACCCATGTTTCTGTGTTGGAGTTTGTGTGCGTGTATCTATGTGTCTGCTTACGTTCCTCAAGTTCTTAAAGTGCCATGCAAAAGTTGTAATACCTCCTGAACCTTTTCCCCATTTAGGTCAGAAAATCAAAACACCAGTGTAATTTATTGGGATTTTAGTTAATAAGCCACAAAATTAAAATAATTATGCAGCATATTAATGTTAATGATCATAATTATACAGAGGAAGAAAAATATTGTATCACCAGACCAAACTGTTAAATACTTGAATGGAAGATCTGAGACCTGGCGTGAAATCCCGAACTTTCATGTCCGTTTGATAATGGCTAAAACTAAAGTAAAAAAAATAACCATTTGCTCATTTTCATGTATTTTTTCAAAATTTGATTTTTGCACTGAAGATTTTTTTCTGTTTAACAGTTTTATTTTGCTTATGTCAGTTAGGGTATAAAAAAATAGATAAAAATCAAAAGTCAACGGGAATAGAATATCAAAATCAAACTTTGGTAAAGTAGGGTGTAAGTAGACTTGTGAAAAAAATAACTATCAACTATCATTTTCAGAACATCATAACTTTTCTACCTTCATAAAATATTTTCCTAACTTTTGTGATTATACGTCGACTTACAGCTCATTGAATGACACGTCTGTCATGGCCGGAGGGGGTCCGTTCTAACCAGCACTAAGCAACTTTGAGGAGGGTGGGAGGAACCCTGCCACACAAAACAACTACAAAAGTGCTAACTGCTTTGCGGGATATGCCACTTCACCTACTTACTTACTTATTTTCAACATCCTCATATGACGTTGTTTCTCCACAATTAGACTCATTAGCTCTTCGCTATTCATCCTTCACACAGCCACTGGAAAGAGAAATGTACTTCATTCCAACATTCTGTTTCTATTGTTGTATTTGAACAGCAGGTGGAAAGGGAGATAAAATTTACAAAAGAATGTCCATCTCACCATATGACGTCCATGTTAAATCATTAACAATCACCCAGAGAGCATTGGGGTCATTGCAGGGCCATGCCAGTTCTTCTAGGTCAGGTTAAAAATGCAGTGAGCTCCACATTAGGTGTTGTTTCTCTGCTGATTCTACCATGAACATAACTTTTGTTGTGAGTTTGTGAGCTTCTTGACATGTTTGTAGCATGAATGACCCAAATCTAAAACAAACTTCCAGAGTAAAACAGGGACATTCAATCATAAAAACAGAAGAATCCAGTGGAAAACAATGAAAATTACAAGGGCAGGCTGGAAATTGACAAAGAACCAGGTGATCTTGTCAGAGGCAAATGAGGAACTAAGTCCAGTCAATAAAGATTACACCTTGAGATCAAACCAAATGTTGAAGAAGAAAATAATTACAATACAAACACATAGGAAAACCAAAAGCTAAACCCCCCATGATAGTGAAATTTCTAAAAGGTGCCCATGTTTGGCTGTGCTGGTTGCTGGGAGAGCAAGGGAAATTGTGAGCTTTTCAGCGCTCTAGCTGATTCAACGTTAATTAATATCAGAATCAAATGACTGCGAGTTCACGCTTTATGCTATTTGCCATAACTAAGAAACTTCCAGTATTTTAAAGTGTTTTGAGGTTTTTAAACTTTGATCTCCCAAGTAGTAATTTCCAAGTTTCCAGGGGAGGTTTTGATCTCCTGAAAGACTCACGTTTAATAGCAAAGCACTAATGAAATGACTCATGATGCAGGTGTTTATAACCAAGGTAATGCCTTTTCATTCAGTTAATGAAAACACATTTGAGGTGTTACAATAGCCAACCCGATGATTAGGAACACACAAATGAGATACATTCGCTCAGGCTGATCTTCACTATGAAGGTAATGATTCCTGCCAGCAGCTGCGAACTGGACTCACGTCAGTGAAAAGATATTTTTTTTTTGTTCTCTTTCCCTTGTTTTTTACCATGGTGATGATCCTCTTCCATAAACACAAGGCTCATTAGCTTATTCCTGAGTGTATTCTGCTTAGAAGCAATTCATAAAGGCCCAACGCAATGCATCGTTGCATGCTTACAGCTTTCTGTCGGGAAGACTCTCCCACTTTATCCTTTAATGAGCCCTGATCAGCCGCTGAAGAGAAGGTGAAAAACAGAGCTGCAGCAGTGGAACAACCGTTCAATGCATTTATGTGATTCAGCTATGTAAAATATACCACTCCCACAGGAGATAGGCTGCCTCAACATGATTTAGTTTAACTAATTTTTACAATACAAATACATATAAGATTATTATATCGCTAAACTTCCCCCTAATATAAAAAAAATGTTTTCTTTAAATTTCAGACAGGTGGCTAGGTTTCCCACCTGGACATGTCCCTCCACAACCCCTTTTGGGAAAACCTTAAGACAGCAGGTTGTTATTTATGTTATGAAATAGTGTTCTGCTAACAAGAAACTATCGTAATTGAGCCCACATATACTTCATATATCCTTTATACAAAGAAGAGGTCAATATTGAATACCTTACACTGTCAAAGGACCATATAGATGTAAAAAACAAAAAGAAAATGTTGCTGAACGGCTGACAACCTTTGTTTAGAGCTTTATGTAGCTGCTGAGTCCTTGTCCTGTCCTTTGTTGTGCTGCTGGGAGCTGCAAATCTAACAAACATATCATCTGACAGCGTCTCTATAAAACTACCCAATGCTTGTGCATAATAATGATATTCAAATCAGGTGGGAAGGTTTCTTCTGTTGTGGTAAAATAATGAGGCGGGGCCTTAATTGCAAAGGGAATGATACCCATCAAATATAAACCGATGCTATTTTTAATACGTGTGGGTAACACGACTTTTGCTCATTTACTAAATTTAAAACATTTTTAAAAAATCCGCCTATTACCATACTTTAGATTATTTTTAACACCAGTATAAGTGTCATTAATTTTTTATTATACCAGATTAACACGAATTGTCAAAGTGAAATCGGTCCTCGAATGCTCATTTTTCTCTCAACACTATTTAGAGGTGACCTCAGGGAAAAGTTGTGGTGCAAAACATAAGTCAGATTTCTACTCTGAATTATCATCTGAGATCCAAGCGAGGCTGAAATAAAGACAGCTGGCTGCCGCTAATAAAATTAACAGATGCAGAGACTCATATCAGCGATGCAAACGAGTATCTGTCTGTTTATGAGCCGAAGATGGCTTCATTTCCTCTGCCCATAATTACTGCGTTAATTCCTCCTTCCATCATCGTCTCATCAATAATCCAGCCAATGCCCTGATGATGGTGATGATTTTGACAGCATCAGATGCTCTGCTAATAGGCGAAGAGGAAATGCATCAACGTGGGTTTTATCATCACTTATGATGCTTCTGCAACTGCATGCTAAGATAAAACTTTATCAACACTACACACAGCTTTGTAGAGGCAGGTGAAAATATTGACCCACTAAAACATGGACTGTGCCAAACATTCCCCAAGAAACCAAGACCTGAAATTTTAGGTTTGTCTTCCAACATTATTTTCTCCAGACCTGGATGTTTTGTTTAAAAGACAGGGATTCTGTCTTGTAATGTTACTTCCTAGTTCCTACACCTGGACAATAAAGCAAAGTTTTGTTGATTACATTGCATTCCTTCAGTGTTCCTGTCAGCGTCATGCAGGCCTTCCTTGCCAGTTTCAGCGTTGTCTCTTCATTAGTTTCTTTGTAATAACCCACCATCTATGTCACAAATAAATAAGAAAGTTCACCTCTACTCTACTATTTTCTTTAAAACCACCCACATAAGCACTCTATGGTTCGCAACTAAGTCAAATCACCCAGTGACCAGTCCAGTAATCCTCCTTGTCTTGCGATACATCCACAATACTGGCCTAAACTGTGTTTAAAGTGCTAATTGATTGATACGATGTATAATGGACCACCTGTTATGTTTTTTTTTGGGATACTCAAACCAGATCATCCCCTCCACAGCTAAAACTTAAAACTCTGTCGTAGACCAAATATTGGTAACAAAAGCCACATTGACCGAGTCTAACAAGCTTAACTTTGTATCAAGGTATAACTTGGTTTAGAAATGCCCTCAAACGCGGCCCGACACCCCACACCTATACGCAAAACCACTTCAGAGGACATAATGGTGTTGTACGTGTGCTTGCCTGATACATGTGTCTTTTGAGTTTTATTGTACAATGAGAAATGGTTTCTTTGGGTTTTACTTACTATCGTAAGACCTTGCAGACCTTCAGAGAGAAAATTTAGAAAAGAAAGTGCTTTAAGGAAGTATCAGTGTGGTAAACCAAGAGTTTTCTTTGTATTCACTGAATAACAAATCTTAACCAAAGTCCCATATATTCAACCACAGAGCCCTGTAGAGAATAACTGGTCTGCTTTCATTGGGCCTAAAAATTTATTTAAGGATTAGGCCTGATTTGTAATGTGTTACTAATCTGGAAGGATCACAAAAAATGTAAGATTTCTTCTCATTCACCGCTTTGAGCTTGCCCTTAGTTCAGACCTAAGCAAAATAAATTGCATTTATTGTAAAAACGTCTGCAAGGTTTTACCATTCTGTTCAATACATGAGCTGTAACAGATTTTCCTTTGCTTCCCTCATATTGAGAATACATAAATTCACGGGTGATTACCAAAAGAGAGGATACAAAAAAGCACAACATGTTGAATTTATACCCTCTGATTGAGAGGTAGTTTCCTCTCTCCCACCTATCAGCCGTAATTGCTTTCCAGGCCTGAGAAGGGAAAAGCCTGGAGCAGTTTTGTGTTTGACGGGAGCAGAATTCAACGGAGATAAGTGAGAATCCAAAAGTATGCTCCAATTGGGTCCACTGTGGCGTAACCAAATCCCTATTCTCTCCTGTTCAGGCAAAAGAGAGCATTTTTTTAGTATTCTAAAAAGCGCTTCTGCTCAAAAATAGAACAAACCGCCTCCGATGTTTCGTTCTGTTAGTTTTGTTTTGTAATATAGGGTGGTTCAAAGACAGCCCTCACACAGACACAAACACACAGAGTGCAGCTCCAGTGTTGGTCCAGAGTCATCGACCAAAAAGGCCTAACTGGTCTTTTTTTGTTTTTGTTTTTTTTCCCCAATCCAGCTGCTGAACAGCTAAATCCTAATGAGCGGTGAAAAATGTCTTTGCTGCTAGAGGAAAAAAGACATGTAGCTGTCAGACATGAAATATTAAAAATCTCAGTTCTCCAGCTGTCACCTTTGCTTCGGTTCATAGAAGGATGCCTTGTCATGTCTCCTTGGCACACACTAACGCCTTCCAGCAAAGTGTACCAAGTCAGGGAGAATTTGCTGCCTCGATCTGTCTAAAAGTGACTCTAACCAAGGACTCCACTGAACAACATCCCCCTTTAAAAAAAATAAAGTAAAATCTCCATTCCATCTCTATTCTTTCCTTTGCTGCTCCAAGAAGGTAAAGGATACATTTACTTAAGTTTTTCTGCGGCGACTCGGTAAATATAGACCATTTCCTAATTTGACAAACATTGTTACAACAGTTAAAACTTATACTTGAACATATATTTGGCAATTTCCATCTAAAATCCACAACCAATAACTATGTGCTATTCACCTCAGCACCACAGGGCATGTAAAGAGAGCGTTTAAGTGTGTAAGTGTCTTTAAATTAGTATATTTTGGCCCAATTGAGAAACTGCACAAAAATCAAACTATTATATTTGTGAGGGAACAGCTGCAGTGGTCTTTTGATGAAAGTGACCCCCCCCCCTTTAAAGATTTTGTTGTCTTTTCCGTTAAAACGTGCATCTGCACTGTATCTGTATCTGTTATTAAGACAGTGCTTGTTTAGTGTTCATGTTAGGCTGTGTGTTAGAATGCACTTTGATAAATAATAATTTGGTTGAATGAGAATAAAGCTTAAACTAATACCAGGTCAGACAGGCATTAAGGGCAGTTGAGTTGTTATTAATAAGGTATGACAGAGTGTAGAGTGGCGTAGCGACCTCTGTGAAGCACGGCAGAAATTTTGCTAACAATACTGTTAGCATCTGTTTCCCAACAAAGATGGATAATTTAAAAGGCAACATCACTCTTTTTATTTCAAGTACTTGCTGACAAAGATGTACGATATCATTTACTGTAGCTGTATGATTTATGCCAGGCAGACAAAGTCAAAAGCTACAAATACTAAAGACACTGCAACAGCAGAATGAGCAAGAACCGAAAGAGTCAAATGCAAAAACATAACAGGGTTAATTTGTTTAAGAAGCGTCACCACAGGATCTGGTAGTGGAAAATAAAAGCAAATGACCCAAAAAAAAAAAAAAAACTATAAAACAAACTATGAGCAACTGGAAAACTACTGAGATATGAAACAGTGTACAGGAACACACTGTAGATAAGGTCTGAGTAATGTCAGAAATCCAACAAAAAGAAAAAATAAAGTAAATAGCATCCCATTATCTAAAGTTTCAAACCATCCCCCTTTTATTTCTAAAACACTGTTTCAGAAAATTCAGTCTTGAAAGTGGATGACTAAAAGACAACATATAGAGTTGGGCCTATATAATCACTAGCGCCAGCAGATGAACATAATTAGACTTATTGACACGGAAACTTAATCTACTGGTTAGATTTATTAACTTTGTTAATTCTGAGTTTTTCATTTACCGTAAAGATGTTTTGTTGTTTCCAGGGAGCTTTAAGATCTAAATAAACTAGTTGTTTTCAAACGACTGCTAGTTTAGAAAACTCAAGCAAAAGCACTTAGAAAAACTAATAAACAAACAATTGTTTATTGTTATAATAAACAAAGTAAAAATCTATTAGTACTATTTGACTGGTTTAAGGATGTACTGCATAGTGACTATGTATTCTGTTTTAACTCAAATTTCAATATTTCAAATGGATCACTGGGAGTAGAAACAGATAATTTACCAGTAGATGGATCTCTCTTTGGGGGAAGGTTAGAGGTCTTGAGGTTTTGATGTCATATCCAATATGGCTGCCCACACGGTGCTATACACCTCTTTTTAGACAACCAGTTGCAGCAGTATTTGAAGGTACAACACGTTGTAATACTGTTATCAGTTCAGTTTTGGAACAGCAGTTAGCCCGAACACTGAGCACATCATTTAGCAGGGAATAACTGTTCTACTAGGTTTATTTCATTTCCAAATCTTGGTTTTGATTAAGCAGGCTTGCTACTTGTTCACTGTTGTCCGCTGCCTGGAAGTTAATTTGTGTACAATGAAAGCCAGACCAACTTATGACAGTTTTAGCACCAGTGGTTCTAGACAAAGCACTGTCTCATTCCTTGAGTTTAGCACTCACCATATTTAAAGATTTTAAAAAAATGAACAAAATCTTCATTAATGGTCGGGTAGGAAACTAAAAATAAGGAAATGTAAAAAAAGTTGGACCCAAAGTTTTAAACGGCTGCAGAAAGTCCAAAGAGTTTTTTGCTTGAGGACCACTTGTTGGCCCACCAACACTGCTCTATAAGTAGAAAAAAATGTCCCCTCATTCTGACCTAAATCAAAGATGCCGCAGTAAAAATATTGAGCACTGAAATCTTTATGGATTTTGTAGGACCATGAACAAGAAAGTATAACGAATGCTTAAAATAAAGCAATTGTAGATTACAGATACCCCCCTCTCTAACCAGGACTAAAAGCAGAAATGTCTGATTTAGAATAGCAAGAAGGTTTATTGGGTCATCACGTATGACCCTAAAAAGGTATCCACTGTTTTCCCTTTTAATCATATGGAGCGAGGAAGAGCAAGCCCCATTTGTTCGTCTCCCACTCCACATCAAGGTGAAGCTTCTGTTTGAAAAGACTCCTCCATCCTCCATTACTATAACTCCACCCAACTTGTCGCTCGGGAATCTGCATGACTCCAGTGTCAAAGCGGCAGTCAGAGGAGAAAGCTCACACATTTCCATTGAAAGACAGGCAGGAGCAATTTTTTTTGTCCTGTCTCGACAGTGAGAAAATAAAAAAAATCAGGATAGGGCTAAAAGAATGGAGGCTCTGTTGGGATTTCACACCATCTTTCACACATGTGTCGGCGTCTTTCTCCTCCTTCGCTCTCCTGTCTCATTCTCTCTGGGTTAGCCTTTTCTGACTCCTGCATTCACTTTTATCACCCTCTCCTTCCCATACCCTTCCTCATCTTTGTCCTTCTCTCTCATTCTCTTCACCCTTCTTCTGAAAGAGTTTCTCCATCCCCTTCATCTCCAGCCTAACTTTTGCTCCTAATCTGGTCTCTTTCCTTCGCAGCCATCCAGGCCCACCAACACTGCTCTATAAGTAGAAAAAAAATGTCCCCTCATTCTGACCTAAATCAAAGATGCAGCAGTAAAAATATTGAGCACTGAAATCTTTATGGGTTTTTTAGGAGCGAAAATAAGGCGGAGGAGGAGGAAGGGAATTTAACATTCCTGATGAATACAGGCCAGGAGGCTGCAGAAAGTACACTCCATTTCTGACACGTTCTGGGTTGTGAAGGGTTTAATACTCTTGTGGAAGATAAAGTGAAGCGGTCAAAGGCTGACTGGCATTGCACTGTTCCGTGCCGGCTGGCTTATATCTCAGACAGATCAATAAAGCAAAGAGGTCAGGCAGCAAAGAGGAGGAAGACAAATGGTCAAGTTAGAGGTTATTTTTCTAAACACTGATCATTCAGTGCTGCAGCAGAACAAAAATGAGATAAGGATGATAACTTTTACAAGCCATGTGATCTACCACAGAGGATGCAGTGTCAGAACTGGAAAAGAGAGGAAAAATGCATTCATATCTTTAAAGCATCGATTACAGAAAATATATAGGGCGATAAAACAGCCCACGTGAAGAAGTGTAAACGATCTGCAGAGGAGCCGTGGCCCCTAGTGATGTCCCCTGTCACCAGAACGCCAATAAGCCAAGATTTGAAAGAAAGAGGAAAATAAATAAATAAATAAATCTGTGGTTTACTTATGATGCTCGGGTGCCCCAGTTCACTTGAGGAAAATCAATTGTCATACGCAGCTACGCTCAGCGATGCATCGCAGACAAATCCCCATCAAATCAAAACACACATGGATCGCGAGTATCGGCTTTTTACAGGCTGGGCAGAAAGTGCTGTGCGCGACGTCCTAAAATACGAAACATTGCACTTTTTTTTTAACACATCGCTCAATATGTGAAAGATCTGCGTGACTGAAGAGGGAAGACTCACCTCCCCACTGGAACGCTGATTAGACAGATTTATTTTTTAATCAATAACTGAAAACCTTTACTGGAACATCAAGCCAAATAGTTTACAATGATTGGAATTACTTTGAAAGAACAAAGAGGTAGGCGGGTCTGGATGTATAGTTGATGCTACATAATAAAATTCATTCATCACATATATTTAACTTGTCTGACCATAATATAATATAATATAATATAATATAATATAATATAATATAATATAATATAATATAATATAATATAATATAATATAATATAATATAATATAGATTGTTGCCAAAGCAAGGGCCTAACTGAATTTATGCTAATTTACTTTTTCACAACCAGAAAGCCAAAGTTGGGGCCAATAATACACCATCCAGTTATTGCTTGTTCCTTTCTGCAACCGGATGCACCAATATCAACACCTTAGTTCTATTGTTTGTCTTCTTAAGACAAACAATAACAGCACATCAGACATCAGACAATACTAGTATTTTTTACCTAGAGTCAAAATACTGGTATTGAAAGATGCACAATATTAATGAAAAAATGGTAAAATACCACAAAAGAGTAAATAACACATTTTTGTGGGTGAAAGATTGTTAAAGAGAGTCATAAAAAAAGCAAGTAGTGATACAAAATTACAAAAAAATTGGTAAGAAGATAATTTTGGCATTAAGAAGAAAGCTAAACATAAATTTCAAATACTCAAAAACAGAAACTATTTTTATAAGTGAAGGATGCAAAATCGCTGTAAATGTAAAAATGTTTATTTGAAAGCTACTGAAGTGTATTAACAAGTTATTAAAAATATAAAATTTTCATCTGCCGTCGAATGGCTGAACAGAGAGGTTAAATGACCAAATACGTGTCCAAAATTATTACACAAAAGGAAAAATAAGAAAAGGATGTCAATTATCCACAATGGGTATCACAAATTATATTGGAAAATTGCAAAAGGACGGCAGATGGTAATAAAATTACATGAAATAGATAAAAGGGTAATTGAAAGTTTAGAACATATAACAGAGGGGCAAAGCACTACCATTAAAACGTTTGATTTTCGGATTAAATAAAGAAAAATCACCCCACAATGTGGTAAAAAGAAAGTAAACATAGACAATATAGAGGATATTAACAGCCAGGCACGAAAAAATAATTAGGGTATCCAAAAGGCCACAAGTCAAGAATAATACTTGGTAGGAATTGCAGATTAACGAAATACACCAAATGAGCATGGATAGGTATGAAATAGATAGATATGACTGCTCAGTAATAACAAAATAGCATAAACATAAGAATAAAATTTCAGTGATGCAAGCCTTAAAATGATCATAAATAGAAAATATGAGTTTAATGGGATGCAAAATGGCCAAAGATGCATAGAATGACGAAGATAGTTGCTTTGAAAAGTATTACAATTTTCACAGAGAGATGCAAATTAATTAAAGGTCTGACGAAAAGACTACCTTGTTGGGGATTTCAGCATGTCAGAAATTTTGAGAGTTAAATAGCTAAAAAAAAACATATACAATTACCAAAAAATTATGCAACATGTCTAGAAAAACAAATACAAATGGACTATTGAAACACTGATAATATATACATAGAGATGAAAAACATATTGGAAGCATTAAAAATGGCTACTTAAATATTTGAAGATATATCAAATGGTTGATAAAACAGCTAAACAAAGTAATCAAATCACAACAAAGAGATACCAAATGACAAGAAATATAAATAAGGCTACAAAAGAATCACTAGTGACATGAAAAATTGTATCTGAAGGATGCAAAAATACCATAAGACATTTTAAAGTATCGAACATAAATGTGTGACAGTAGTTAGGGATACGAATTGGAAATACAAAGGCATAAAATGACCACAAATAGATACAACAATTTTAGAAAGATGTTAAAGACGCTTAAAAGTTGCAAAATGACTGCAGTTATGCGGAAAAAGCATACAAATGGCAACAAAGAAATTTCAAGGTACCTCAAATGGAGGGTAACAACTCTGAGGGATGTGGAACGACTGCAAAGGCAAACTTACCACGAAGGGAGGCAATAAAAAGCTGCAGAAGGACGATGTTTATTAAAACTCGACAGGAAAAGCCTGTTAGCAACTGTAAAGTGACCACAGTGGGAGGAAAACAAATGTTCTGTTTGAAGAGGGAAGCAAATAAAAAAAAAAGAAGATTCAGACAGACAACAGAGTAGCATGTCCCCCCTGAATTTGCCTTCACCTTATGAGCAGGTAGGTCTGCTTTACTTGCAGAGCCTTTATTCCCTGCTACTCACATTGATTGTTTTCTTCTGGCTTGATAAACAAATGGAAGTCAATACCCCCTCACTACCCACCCGTGACGTCAGGGTTCAGCTTGCTGAGGGTCTCCTGGGTTTATCAATTAGAGTGGAAGAATGCAGCCAAGGAATTCATTCGTAGCCTAAACCGTTATTAGTAACGACAGGTGGGTATTCAGTGTAGCGCAACACTGCTGGACAAAATTGTGATAAACGACAGAGAGGGGGCTCTCCGTCTCTTAAGACGAGAGCAAATAGATGGCTGGTGGACAGTAATAAGGGGGTGTTTGTGTGTGCCTTCATGTTCGAAGTGGAAAATTTTTTTTTAAAATGGTGACGATGTGCAGCAGAACTGGACTCCTAGTGGAGGAAATTTGAGACAGCCTTCCCTTTCAAAGGCCACCGCCACCTACTTTGCAGTGCATTAGATGCACATTCAGAGCTTTCATCTCTCCCGTATTGCCAAAGAGGCAGGAAGCGGCCGCATCTGCCTACCTTATGGTCGATGATGCCGATGTATCCCTGGAGGGCCGGCAGGTGAGGCTTCGAGGCGCTCGCCGAGGCTTCGGGCGGCTGCTGCTGATGTTCATTATGCCGGATGTGGGTGTCGTTGGTGTCCCTGGAAGGACTGTTGAAATTCCCGTTGTACACGAGGAACAAGCTGGCGCACAGGAGGAGGAAGAGAAGCACAGCTACCCCATGGCGCTGAAACAAAGCAGATGCAGACAAGTGAGTTTAACTGAACCTGAACTAGAAATGTACCAGTAGCATGCTGGTCCTAGAAGTGTGGTGGCTCTGCACAATTTAGGCGGTTCAGCAAACCTGGAGCTAATGAAGGCTTCATTTGCAGATGATGACAAACTTCACACATGAAAATAATGTTGATAATAGTTCAACCTAAAGTAAAAAAGTTTCATATTTCAGTGAGTGTATCTAAAAGTCAATATTTTTAGAGCTAACGGATGAGTTGAGCCCTAAAACTACTAATAAACCGGGTAGATTTAGGTCAGCCAAAATGTTCCCACTGGCAAAATAAATGTTTTATTAAAGTATCTCTGGAAGAGACCTGACATACATCTGATAAAAAAAACATCAATGTAGGGAACTAAAGATCAGGGGCTTGAAGCTCATCACCAAAGATAAACTAAAGTTTACGTCCAAACTGATCCTTCTTTTAAATTTTTATACTATCCTCTGAGAAGCTCCTTTTTTTTAAAATACCAGAAACAAAGGTCTTGGTTAAAAGAAAGAAAAAAACATGTAAAACTTTCAGAGTTACGAATAAAGAATTTTTTATTTATTCCAGCTACTTGTCGGTAGGCTTTGTTTCTTAATAAAATCCTAAAATGATTCAACTGGAAAATTACTCACTTTTTATAAGAGTAAAAACAACATCTGCGCTGTCAGATTTGGGTATTTTTAATTCCATTACAGTCGGAGAGCAAAGTTAGAAGTGACTGAACGCATTAGGCAGCGACTTCATGCCTCTGTTTGTCTCGGCTGCTTCTGCCGTTTCTCATTCTCTGCCTGTATCAGACTCTCCCACGCACACAGTAACAGAAGGAGCGAGAGCCTTTAGTTTTTATTGTTCCATTATAAAGCAAAGAGGAAGCAAACATTAATAACAGTTTCCCACCGAGACACATAGGTGTGTCTCAGTCTGAGGAGCTGTTATCCTGCCACCGCTTTGAGGAATTATTCGCTTTTCAGCAAACTCACTGCGATATAATGTTCTTTCTCCTACAGGTAGTCCAAAAAGAAACATAATCTTAGGGTTAAAACCCAAAGCCAACCAAAAAAGGCCAGAACACAATTTGCAGAGTTTAGTTTAGGTATACTGGTGAGGTTGAGCTTAAAGTTTACGTCACATCCTGATACTCGTAGGTATTTTTAAACAACATAAAAGCCTGTGGGGTGATTCTTTCAAGTAAAAAGATTTAAAAGGTTTTCCACTAAAAAGAAACAGACTTGATTTCAAAATTTAAGCTACCTTAATACCATATAGTTACCAGCCGGTGTTTAGACCATTCCACCAGCTAAAACGGACACATCTAAAGTGGCTGGAGTCTCAATAATTTGCAAGCTCGACAAACAGAAAAACTCTGTAAATCATACAAAAATGTCAGCTAGTATAAATAAAAACCCAAAAGCAGATTTTTTTTTTTCATTTTGTGTAAATTAATTCGATCTCTTTGTCTGTTGTGATGTACAGGAAGAGACTCTGTATGTTTGTTCATTTGCAAACAGGACCTGACGTAAGTGAAGGACATGCAAAAAGAGAAACAAAACCAGATTGATAGTAAAAAAGTAAGTAGAAAATACAGAAGTATGTCTTTTTTAATCAGCATGGGCAGAAACATTGCTGGCTAATCAACTTTCACCACTTTCTATGATAAAACTGCAGACAGGGTGACACCCCACCAGACTGGAGATGCTCAGTCTGTTTTGAATCCACACACTTGTCCATTTGTCATGCATTCAACCCATAACTGTGGAGAAATAAAAAAATAAAAAAACATCTTTCCTAGGAGCCTAAAAGCTTTCTCTAACAAATGCAATAATAAAGATAAAAATAACCCGATTGGTGTGAACAAAGGCTAAAACTGTTATTCAACCATTGTGTGGTGACAAAAAAATTATAGAATTGGGCAGGAGCCCCCCCCCCCGCCCCGCCTCTAAACGGCTGCAATTTAAGCTATTTAACTTTTATTTGCATCAATAAAGTTTTTCATATTATTTAGTGATGATTTCAAGCTCGCATTTCTCTGTTTGAGGACTTCAAGTTAAAGTAAAACACACGATGCCATGCATGTTTGCACTGATTCAATCTTTTATGTTCACTGTTTATAAAAAACAACAACAACAAAAACAAAAAACTGCTTGTACACCTACATGTAGCAAAAATATATATTTATATTTAAAGGACTTTCCTGGGCCAAAGTCCAACGTTTTACTGTTTTTTTTTTGCGCACAAACTTCGAAAGAAAAGCTGATTCTGATATAAAGTACAAAAGTTAAACAGAATCTATTAAATCAGTTCCAACAAGCAGAAATGGATTTTTACTGTTTTGAAAAAAATCAACCAATGCCCATAAAGGTCCTATAAGTAAACATTTCTTTCAAAAAACCAGAAATGAAACATTTGCGCAGGACTGGCGCGCTCCGCGCTTAACGCTTAGTGCCAAACAGCGCGCACAGCTGGATGTCCCGTTATCCTCTAATCTCCTCATCTGACATCATTGTAAAACAAAGCCGCGATGCAACGTGACGACCCTGATCCGGTTGCTTTCGAAGAAAAGAAAGAAACAAAACCAAAATTTACCATCGGTGTCTTCATGTTGCTGCGCGCTGTCCTGTCGCTGCGGCTCAGTGCGTCTGGCTCCAGTCTCTGCTCTCATGGTCCGGACTCATCCTCCCCGCGCCTAGATCCGCTCCGGTCCTGATGCGAGGCCGCCTCTGAGCCTCCTAGCGTGAGCGTCTGCAGACAGAGGAGTCCAAGCGCGACTCATGCAGAGCGGAGACCGAGGCGACAGATGTTGGCTGTACTGTACAATTTCTGGGTCTTAACGCCGCCCGACTTCCCGGAAGG
>JAVLVB010000526.1:408594-421278 GCA_032876305.1 Orestias chungarensis
TTGGTTAATATTTTAAAAATTAAATAAATAAATAAAAACTCTCACACAGTGAGGACATCGAAGTCAGAACTGTCAGATGTTCTGGATTTTGGGACTCAGTTGATTTTTAGCATTGAACCAAGAGGGTCCCAGGTCCCAGCATGGGATTCTTTCTGCATGTAGCCTACATGTTCTCTCTCTCTCTCTCTCGTTCCCTCTGGTTACTCTTCACAGTCTGTCCGTCTGCTGGATCTTCATGTCACCAAGTTGCTGGGGGCTGCAGGTGTTCCCAAATTGCTCTTAGGCTGTGAGTGCATGATTTTTTTTTTTCCATGGGTCTCCAAGTTGACCTGAAAGGACTGGTGACTTGCTCATGCCTTTTGCCCAGTGTTTGCTGGAGATGGGCACCGGCCCCTCTGTAGCTTTCAAACACAAGCAATTACAGTTGATTCTGTAGATGCTATAGAAAATTGATAGTTGAGAAGACTTTTGACAGTTTTAACGAAAATCCCACTTTGTTTTGATGCCTCTTAATGAAATCCATTCCAGCTATTCATCATCACAATTCACCTAATCAAAATACTTAATTTTGCCCCTTTGGAATTGATACAAACATTTTAAATTAAGCAAGATTTCATTTAAAAATAATTGTATTCAAATATGATGCATAATGTTAAAACTTTAGCAGTTGATGTTTCTATATTCGATAATTAATTTGCAACAGGAGAAGTTTTTGCATAACTCTTGCATTTCCCACTATAAAAAACCTTCAAATACCCCCCCCCCAAAAAAAAAAACAGCCAAGTTACCTCTCTGTGTGAAACATCTTTCATTTTATGTCTCCATTCTTTCATCTTTGGCAAAAAATATCTTGATGCCCGAGAGATATAAATATGTTTAAAATAGGATTGCTTGATATATTGAGCTGTTCCAGTAAATCTATCCTGATAATGCCTATGGGAACAGCTAGAAACACACTGAGTGTGACTATTTGCTTCTTAAAAAAAACCTAAAACGAAAATGTCTATAACATATATGCTCAATGTATCTGCAGGCGAACTCTAAGTCTGAATTTAGCTGAAGTGTTCATTAGATGTTTAGAAGCCATAATCTTAGTGCAGCGATCTACCCGTTAGGAACCAAATTATCAGGCTAAACACATCTGCTGTGAAAATTGTTTACTCGGCAACAGCTTTAACGCAGGGGAAAAAACAGCTGATGACAATGGAGCTTCATCAATACACGGGGACAATCATGTAAATGAAGTTTTATAGGAAATAATAGGCAAAAATAGATTTTTCAAAGATCCCCCATATTAGCTGACTGATACAAAAGATTATCGATTGACACTAAAATTGAGTGGGATTTAACCAAACACACATTCAGACACATAGCTTTATCCCTTAGCATGATAAAGAGTAACAATCGTTGGATTTAGTTTTGCCTAAAAAAAAAAAAAAAATGTCTAAAATATTCATTACCATCTAAATATTTTATGTAACAATTGCTATTATTCAGTTAAACACTCAACAGTCTGCGTCTGTTGGCAATCAAAACAAGTGAAACACAAACAGGGAGCTAAGATACAAAATAATGTACAAATGAAAAAAGGTAAAGGCTTGACACCAACATAAGAAAACAAATCAAAATGCATGGAGTTTGTAAAACAAGAAACAAGCTAGAAAAAACTAAACCAACATACCAAACACAAAGGAATGAACATCCATGGAAAGACACTAACACAATAAGAGACAACACACAGAAATGAAGAGAAAATAAAAATAAACACAAAGTAAACATACATCGGAAAAACATGCATTTGGGCTTTTTAACAGTAATTTTATGAATACATTTCAATACTTTATTAAAAATAATGGCATTTAAGTTTAAGCTATTCCATCCATATTTTGGACACGCCTTTACTTTAACATTAAAACCCAGGGGTTACCTTAGTGCATCACTTTTCTAGTGTCTATTTTTTGTTGTTGAATTTTGTGGCATGTCACAAAGTGTTTATCTTTTTCTACATTTACTTAATAATAATAATAGTAATAATATGACATTTCTTCCTCACTGCCATTAATGGACCAGCAGAATCCATGTTTTAGCTTTTAAGCTCTTAAGCCTCCAGTGTGTTGAGGTTTATCCTTCAATCAGTGAGTAATAATTTGTTTTAGTTTTTTGTTGAAAAGTAAACAACACTGTAATGCTTTCACCTAACTGAAGCACCGTTACCCTTTATTTCCCCGTTTTTTTTTTCATTTATTATTTAGAGTCAGAAGCTGCAGAGTCGGTTATCGGATTTCACAAAGAAGTACAAATATTACTAAAAATCCTGACAGCAAAAAGGGGTGTTCTGCCTTTTTTTCTATCGCTTGGGATTTAAAAAGCTTTAAAACTTTTAGCATTAATCTCTCTTTAATCCTGTTGGATGTGATGCATTTCATATCTCAGGCACCAGCAGCATCATTTCATCCATTAATATTTATATCTTGTATACAAAGAACTTCTCAAGTATAGGTTTAAATAACTGCTTGAAGAGAAAACTTGAAAAGTGAATCAATTTTTGAGCTCATAGACTAGGATTTTGAGTAGACACAGTAGAATCTGTAGAAAAACAGGGGTTTATCCATTGCTTGTAGTTATGGCAAAATTTGATTGTAATCCTGAAATAAACAGCTTCGTAACATTTTCTTCTTTGTTTAAATTAGAAATATCCTTTCCGGGAAATGACACTGAAATATTTGTCCATGCATTTGTTACTTTAAGGCTAGAACACTTTAATAACTATCAGGATATCATCAAAATAAAGTTGATAAATCAAGGAAAAACATTGCCATAAGAGATCTGGTGGAAATTTAAACAAAGGATCATATTTCTGCCACTGTAACTTCCTTTCATGGGCTCCCTGTCAAATCCAGAATAGAATGAAAGATTCTCCTTCTCACACAAAAAGCCCTGGATAATCAAGCTCCATCATGCATCAGAGATCTGATCGTCCCATTATGCTGCTAACAGAGCACACAGCTCTCAGACTTTGGGTTCACTGGTGGTTCCTAGAGGTTCTATAGGGTAGAATGGGAAGTAGATATTTTAGATGTCACTATACTAACTAAATGTTCAGTCTGCTGGGTTTCCTTATATAGAAAACTTTTTTAACCAGTTTAAACAACAAACTAAACCTGACAGCATTTTAGACAATTATGGTTAACAGAAAGGTTTTTATGAGATGACTGAAAGGACTTTCTCTTTTTCTACAGTGCCTTAAAATGTTGTAAATTGGCGCTTTATAAATGAACTAAATTGAAAAAAAGTGTGCAAGCAAAGAAACAAAACAACAATGACAATTTAGAGGCATAATTCTAACAAAAAACTTTCAGCCTTATAATTTTTAGATTCATTTAAATGACACTGTATGTACTTCCTCGTATTTTGTCCTCATTGTAAATTAAAGTAAATAATGCAAGCAGCCTGTCCACAGTTCAATGCGATTAAAGAGTTGATGGTGCATAGATGCTCAAATCAGATGTAACATGAATCTCTCCTCCAACACAGCCGCCTTTTAGCTGAACCAAACAAATTCAGATGTAAAATAAACTCACACGGTAGATGTTAGAGGTTTTTTACAGGAATTAAATGAAAAAACAAAACAAAAACAAACAAAAAAAGTGAAATTAGCACTTTAACACTAGAAGTCCCAGAAATTTCGAGCTCCCCCCTGAAGTCCCGAAAGAGGGTCAAATGACCCTTAGTCCGAACTGACGACTTTGATGGCTCCAATTAGCATCCTTTCATTTATAAATGTGGCCATTGCCTGAGGAATCTGCAGGGGGGAGTAGAGAATTTATTTACGTTTTTCTTTTAAAAAACAATCCAGGTTGGGCAAAAAAAACAACATCAAACAAACAAAGAACACAGCTGAATGTTGAAGCTTTTAATAGTTATTGCTGTTGAACTATTGTAACTATTTATCACAATTTTTTTATATATTTCAATCTATTTTAAACTTTAATGTTAAAACAACAACTTGAAATCCTTTGTCATCATAACTTACATGTCAAAGATAAAAATCAAACTGATCCCAGGTTCCGCTGCTAAACTGGTTATGCCTGTTTGGCTTCAATTGTACTTAAACAAGATTATAGACAGTCCTTAAGGAATAGTGGGATACTTTCCTAAGGCCACAGCTCACTTTAGTGTTCACATCAGAGTCCCAGGAAATAATGTGAAACCTGTTAGTTTGGATTGGCTAACAACACCTTTCAAGAAGAGCAGTTTAAGAGAAGTGCTTTCTTTGTCTGTCGGTGTTGAAAGGTAGTGATGGGAAACTCAATCTCAAAACCAATTCTTGGAAGATTAGAGTGATTTGAAAAAATATGCAATTATACACATTTAGAGAAGAGAAGGAAGGCTTCATTTCTGTTTAGTTGTGTAGCTGTTTTGATATGTATGCTTAAAGGTAAATCAGGTCCACAATTAAATCTGTAGATAACTTACAACTTGCAAATAATAAAATGCCACGAAAAAATTGAGACACTTCTTATTTTACAGTTCCTTCTCTAGTCTCCCCAATGAATAGACATCAAAAAATATTTGAACCTGTTGTATAATAATTAGGAATTTCTGTCAGATGAAAATCTTACACTTACATTTATGTTTATGCATTTTGCATTTTGCAGGCGTTTAAAAAAAAAAAAGCGACTTACAAAAGAAGACTTAAAAATGAAATCATCACAATTTACATATAAGTCACCTGGAGTATCCTGGAAGAAGATTTAATATTAAGACTTTGTCATACACCTACAATATTCAATAAAATAAATATGTAGCATTCTTTTGTTACAGTGAAGGAAAAACGTTTGAAGCCTCAGGAGTATCTTTCAGGATCAAAACATGCACCTGTCCTAAAAAAAATGGTCTCTTTCATATCACTGTTATCCTAATCCTCAGATTTATGTACACCAAACAGCACATATATTGTATATGTTTCATTGCTCTACATTTGTATTTATAATGTATTAAGAAATGAGTTGATTTAAATGTTCACAATAATAAACAAATGTGCACAGTATTTGCTCTAGAGGACATGCACAATGATATCATTTCATTGATTCAGTAACATCCAAAATGAAGCTGTTAGACTGCTTGCCATATAGGTTTCCTGCTTTATGTCCTTTAATGTTTCTTTTCTAACATATCTGATTCAAATGGTCTAACCACCTTCTCAACGGTAGCCTAATATTTCTGAGAGACTCTTTCTAGAAAACTCTGGTCTTCTTCTAACAGCTCCTCAATCCAGACTGAAAGCATGTGAGGATTACCTTTTCCTGTTTTAGGTCCAAATGTGTGGAACAGTCTTACTCTGAGCATTGATCTCTGACCTTAGATCACACTGAAAAACTTACCTTGTTTCCAGCTATTTTACTTTTTGACTCAACACTTGACCGTGCTTTGTTTTCTATTTGCATTCTTTGATTGTCTCACTATTTGCTGTATTTTATCTTTGTTTTAGTTTCTTGGACGTTAAGACATGGATAATAAAAAGAGCGAAGAACATGTTTTTGGGGAAAAAAATGAGAATGGAACAATATTTCCAAGAGTTTATGGTCTCATGCTGAGAGTCATGTAGTTCAGATCTGAATGGATGAGCTTCTATGTGAACAAAGAGCATATGTGGCAGCTGCAGGAGTACAGGGGAAAATCCCATCTACAGACAGACATACACAAAAGCATCCTCATACCTGCTGGAGATGCAGCGATTCTGGTAAACATGCTAAGCAAATGTATGTCTGTTGTTTATAAAACTCCTACTCCTGTTTTCTTTTGGCCTGTTTGTTTAAAATATGTTTCTATATTGATGATGAGATTGATTTTCAGGTCACCATAAGAAAAAAATAAAACAAGGAGGCACGAATTACAGCTAGTAATGCAGTTAGTTCACAAATGAACAACCTAGATAAATTACCAAAAAATTCAACAAACATGACTAATACCATTTGTCAAACAAGAGGCAACTGAAAATGTTAGACTGGCAGAAAGAGGAAAACCTATAGAGCAAGTCAGGTAACCAGAAAAAGGCCAGATGTAGTATCTACAAAATAAGAGATGTGTCAATCCGACACTGGAGCCAGACGTGTTAATAATAACCCAAAAGATGCTGCTCACTATGACCAGAAATCCTACATTTAACAGATTGGGCCTTACAGTATCTGCTGCACAGCCCACATGCTTTAGATGACCCAAAAACGACGCAGACAGATTTTACTCACTAACATTCAGGTGTCAGACAGAGAGTTTTACAAAACCAAATTTGAGTTCAGTGTAAATAAACATGGCTGACAAAGACGAAGCAATGGCGATTGTTCGCAGACTATTTTAAACAGAGAAAAAAAGAATACAAAAACAAAACATGTATTGGTAAGTTGGTTTTCCATCTCTGACCTTCTGTGGACTTTCTGCTGTGCTATGCTAGTTGTTTTGTCTTGTGTGTTTTATATTCCTCTGTTTCTGTCACCTTGCTGATTGGCTGCATATCAAATTCAATTGACTATATTTTTGTTTGTCTTGGTGGTCACACCAATCACAGAAAAATAATCCAACATGCTGAATTTCCATAACATGAGGAAAGAGCGGTTTGGACGTCATTTAGAGCCGACTAGATCACTCGAAACCCACCACACACAGCAAGGATAGCACATATGATGACTTTTAGAGTCATTGCAATAATCTGTATTTTGTCTCAGAAGTCTTCATAATTATCTTGCCGTGTGAACCAGGCATCAGGTAATCAAAACCTAGAATTAGGTTTTACATATTCCTGAATATGAAACAGGCGTGTTAACCTCAAATAAAGCAAGGGTGGGTAATAAAACATGAGAAAGAATGTTAACCAGAAAATAGTCCTAGTTGTGTGAAAGGGGCCAGCTGTGCTCATCAGATAAAATAACACTCGGTTCAGTGATCAGAAATCAGAACCACAACAACAAAAGATGTGGAACTCGGGTAGAGAACGTTAATTAGAAAACACCAAATACAAAATCAAGGCAAACAGAAGGAACAAACCCTCCAATAAACTGTTCATCTTAAAACAGAATCTGGAGGAGTTACCTGTGGTAAGAAAGGAACATATAACCTTAAATACTAGATCCAGGAGATTTTCTTTCCAGGTCTTTTAAAGTATCTTTGACTGTATAAAATGATATTTTTATATTCTTGGTAATGGAAGCATATCCGATATATCACTATTAACAATAAAGCTCCTTGACTCCAAGATTGAAGCAAACTGGCGACTGATAAAGTCGCGCTCCTCAAACACCAGCAGAATGGAAATGGCAGAAATGTAAAAAAAAACAACACATTTGTGTGAACCTTTACTCAGGTCATTTCCGAAGAAAGTCCTAATGTGTGTGTGCATGCGTAGGCCTGCAACAGATCACGCCGTGTGGGCGGCTTGGCTCAGCTCAGCTCAACCTCACCGTGACCATCAGGCCACGAGCAGACGCACAGACTTAAAATGTAACCAGCCTAGCATGCTGGCAGCCTCAGGAGCATGCTGATCGATCATAATGGCCCGTGTAGCACCAAGGTTAGGGCGCTCCAGGCTTATTGTCAGGGCCAGCTCGATCATGATGATGAGGCTGCTCGTGGTGTTGGATGCTAATCAGCTGCTGGTTCGTTAACATGCATAGATCGGTTAACTCTGGTCTCTTGCAACATGGCTGTTTATCCTGCGTTTACACAGTCTTGATTCTCTTTCTTTCTTGTTATCTGTAATTGCCTCCAGCTTCTGACCCTCTCTCTGATTTATGAGTGAAAGCTGTCTGCCGCTGAACTGCTGCAGGGGGACCTTGACGAGGGACTCCGGCTTTCTGTCCTTTCCATAATTAGAGAGTACATCCAATTCACCCTGTTCATTACCCCTGGGCCCGGTGACAAATGATGAGCAGGCTTGTTTTAATGTAGGCTTTGTGGATGTCCTGTTTGGGGTGAATGAGCAACGGCCCATGCGAGAGAGACGAGAGACGCCATAAATGCTAAGCGTTATGAGGATTTCTGAGGAAAGAGCGACTTGGTTTAACACCACAGCAGATATGTCAGGAAGCTTTCAGCTTCGTTATATATGTCAAGGCAATAAATAATGTTAACTTAGTTGCCACCTTAAAAATCCACATCTTGCAAGAACAATTTTAACTTAAAAAAAATAAATAAAGCATCAAATAAAGCTTGGTGGTAAAAATCTGCCTCTGTTTTTTGTTAATGAAGCCACCTAGTAGGGATGTGTTAGGGAATAAACTCTCTAGAACCACTTTAGACCTCACAGTTCTCCTTTATTTTTGTTATTGAACTCTAAAGACATATTTGTAGTTCTACCCAAGAGCTTTTTATACTCTGTGATTCTCTGGCCATCCACAACTACTTTGTAGAGCTCTACAGATTTCCATTTTTGTTTGGATCAAGAATTGTTACAGTTAGTGGTAAAAGCTAATCCATCGTTAGAGGATATAAAAATACATTAATTATTATGATTGTTCCCTATATTTTGCATATAATCTGCGCAGAGTTTGCACTCATCAAACTGTTAAATGTTCCTAGTGTCATTAAACATCCGCTTCTGTCGTTAACGTCTTTGTAGGCGGTTGGAAAAGTGTACACACTCCAGTTAGAACTGTGGGTTTATGTTGAAAAACCACACAATCATCATTAACTGTAATGGTGACAGTGTATTATGGATTTAGGAAAACATTCAAAGCTATGTTCCCCTATTTTGAAAAATTTAGAAACAAATTACTTGTAAAGATGTGCTGTCTTATGCAATCTGGTCGAAAAAAAATTTTTTCTACATTAATTTTCAACTAAAATATTTGCTTGGTTTTTAATTGAACTGTTACTGAATTTGTGTCATCTTAAAGGTGAAAGAATGTTAACATCGTAGATATTCAATGTGATTTCATTTTCAACATTAAGCAGCAAAGGAAAACAAATGTAGAAGCTTTTTTGACCTCACTTTCGCATCTGCTTTCTATTTGAACCTGCATTTTCCAGTTACATAGAAAACAGAACAACAATCTGTTTTTCTTTCTATTTCCTGTTCTCTTAGGGAAATAAAATACGTGGATTTTCATCTTCCTCAGAAACCAATCAGTGGCTCAAGGATGTTTGCTTTGTGTACAAGGTCTGAGGAGAGATTTGATCAAGATTGGAATTTTTGCATCATGTGTTCTTATTTTACCAAGCCAGGACAAAACATCCAAATAAATCAGAAGGACCTTGGGAAATGTCTTTCAGGGTTTTCTTCATGCTGTTATTTTTTTGAGTTATGTTTAGTTCATCCAAATGATTCAAAAATGTCTGAGATAAAAATCAACAAAAGTTGTTGACTATAAAACCGAAGAGGAACATTATGGTTTGACACTATTCGGTCCCACACAAAGTTAGGGTTAATTTTTGCCCTTTTTGCCAAAAAAAAAAAAGACTTCTTATCAAAAAATAAACCAAAGCTTTCTTTTAAATGGAAAAGTTGGTATATGGTATTAAAACGTAAATAAAAAACAAACAAAAAAAACAAAAAAACAGACCATGACTTAAATAACTTGCTTCAGTCATCAGATTCATTCTTTTGAAAATAAACCCCATACAATATTTATTTGTTCCGAAGCAGTTGTTAAATCACAGTCGTTACTACACAACATGTTTGCATGGTTTGTATTTAAACTTGCTGTACTCGGTCAACAAAAAGTCCATTATGGAATTTGATAGTTTTCCATGACTGTGTGTGTATAAGGAATAAGTTGATGGCGTTTAATCAAACTGCTTGCTGAGGCATGATGGCGGAGGAAATCTAGTTTCAGGGGTGGCTGATTTAGGGGTAAAAAGGTAGATCAGGTGGTTCATAAACTTCGATTCAGCACTCCAGGTCTAACTTCAAAGACAGGAAGACCCTTAGCGGATAATTAATGAGATTTTATTCATATTTATGAGATTAAATAGATAAGAGATTAGTTTAATTGTAGTATTTATATCGCAGCAAATACATTTTTTTAAATCATGTACGTCCACAGAAGAATACAAAATAACAGTACTTGCTAAACTCTAAAATTCTACTAATTAGTAAAAACGAAAGGTTTTGTTCTCCAGTTCAAGACCACATATGGAGGTTCATCTATTTCCCTCCCTTCTACGTGCATTTGTAATCCAAAGTTGATATTATATCAGATATAATACATAATGACATTGTTACTTCTAATTCAACTCATGTTCCCTTAAAATGTTTGTTGTTTGGTGGAGAGGTCACTCTTATCAGACGTAATGGTCAACGTTTTTGTTACTTTTTCACAATTCTACTGTTACATGGGTCATCTTTTATGTCTCGCTCTCTGATAGAGCAGCCTAGCCATTTGGCTCACTTTTTGAAGATAATACTAATCAAAGAATGGTGGTACCCTGAATGTTAAAGAATGTCTTTCAGATTATTGCTACTTGTGTTTGTATTTTAATGAATTACTCCCTTTCTCTTTGTCGAATAACTAATAATTTTACAGATTGTGGGATTTTGTTTTACTTCTAAAAAGCTGCTTTTTAAGAGTTTAGTGAATGTTATGGCTAAGCAGCTTTCCAATGTTTTGGATAAATATAGCTGTATGATGAACTTTAAACACGTCTCCATGAAGCGCAAACAACCAAAATTGCTCTCTTGAGTCTCAAAAGACTTAATGATGCAAATATATGGGTCTTATTCAAAAAGCTGTAAGTTGTAAAAATGCAAGTACTTAACAAGTCCTTTCAAAACTTCTTCAACATTTTATTTAATTGTTTATGTAAATACTTTGATGAAGAAAACTGCTTGGAAAACATCCATGAAACAGATGATTTGAAAATCTTCTGATTCCATTCTAGCTTTTTTTTATTCAGTTCTGGGAGTCTGTTAGTGTCCTAAATCTTTACTTGATCATATTTGCCTGATATACTCATCAAATTTTCTCACAAAGAGACTGTAAAAAAATATTTCGTTCACTGCTTTTCAGAGTGACCCGACAGTTTATCCATCTTTATTGAGAGGTTTACACACATTTCCATGGCCATGGTAAAATGTGTTTTTGGTATTTCTCCTTAAGCTTTTCATCGTACTTTCCCACATTAGACCCATCATTATTATCAATCACTTATCTGCGACTGAGTCGGGCGGCTAGCAGTCTAAACATAGAGGCTCAGACTTTCCTCTCCCCAGCCACTTACTACAGGTCACAAACCTTTAGTTTTTCCTGTCCAGCTAAGAAACATAGCTGAACAGGAAACATTCTATCTGTAGGTGATAACCAATCCAATAAATCCTTTTCCGAAAATAATCTTTTGACTGCAATAGTCAAAACTGGAACCATTTTAAAGACAATTCGTTAATACGTCAATCCTTTGAACAAACAGTTAATGTTTTATTTGCTTATTGCCTGTGGGCCAATTAAGTCCCCTAGATCATCAGATTCTTGGATTGTTTGCAAAATTAGAGCCAACTATAATGTAACAACCAATGTGTGGATTTACGTCCCAAGCCTAAATTAATAATGTTCTTAACGAACTAATGCTGTAGTTGTTTGCATGTAGTTCTGGTTATATTTTTGAGAGTTTTGCACAGCCTGCTTTTCTTTTTCTCCTCTCTTTATATTTCTTTTCATGTTTGCAATTGCCGCCCCACCCCCTTTAAATGGTCTTTTTCCACACTGCAGTGCTTTGTAAGCCTACTTCTGCTGTAATTTCCTTGCATTTCTTTTTTACTCAACCAGGATAAAGAGCTGCACTTTTGATATTTTCTTACTTCCCAAAAAGTCTCTGCATAATCATTACTATTACCATGTTCATCCACCTCTCCAGCTAATGGAAACTCGTGCTTGTGCCCTCTCACAAAATGCAGCTCTCGTGCCCCATTGTCATCCGCCCCAATTAAATGTTTATTGACAGACTTTCCGAAATCCAGTGTAATTCTTCCTTGACGGTTGCCGCTCGGGCACATGGTTATAGTTTGTGTAAAAGGTAATTTTCAATTTCTCTCCATCCTGAATTACCTACTAACAAAGCAACCTGCTGTCAATCCAAAACTGGAGCTTGAGGGCAGGGCTCTTTCCACTCTAACTCCTCTTGTTGGTAATTACTGGCCTGGGTTCAGAGGACTGTCTTTCTCTTTTGGCGTCTGACTGGTTTTGGCTCCAGGAGTAACAGCTAATTAACTTCCTGAGTATTATTGTTTATCTGACTTTATGATCTGACTCTGTGCCAGTTTTTCTTTGTCTCTTAAAGAGGCCTGGATTCCCCTGAGATTAAACGCACCACATGGTCTGGCTGTAAGTTTTGAGCTCGAGAGTTGGCTGCGTGCCACGGCTCCCGCTTCACCAGGCTAATGTAAATGCTCTGTCTCATCATCGGGGTCCACAGGGAGCAACTCACATCCGGCCCGACATGTTCACTCTTGCCAGGGGGAAATAAAGCATGGACAGATGCTGGGAAGGGCCTCATGGGTGAAGAGTGAGCTTTTGGAGGTCAGAAGTGAAAGGACTAAAAAATACCAAAGTCATTTATTATTCTGTGCAACGAGAAAAAAGCTGCGACGTTTCCACAGTTTTAAGAGTAGCTTATATATATATATATATATATATATATATATATATATATATATATATATATATATATATATATATATATATATATATATATATATAT
>JAVLVB010000526.1:430089-485165 GCA_032876305.1 Orestias chungarensis
TATGGATTCAGATTTTACTTTAAGTAGTTTTGAGTGCAGTCGGTGTGACTAAAGTTAAAATGTCAGATAAATTCTCTCTTTAAGTTAAGGCAAACTAAAAAAGTTATTTTCTCCACTTTTCCAGCAGTTCATTAGTTCCCCCGGCATTATAAATTACCTCATGCCCATTACTCCTACTCCAGCTCTGTGTATCCAGCACTTTAGACAAATGAATGGGCTCTGTAGCAATGCTTGCAGCCATTTGGTTATTAGTTAATTCATCAGCCTTGTCACTGTACTTTCTGAGACATTTACGTTTATGCATTTAGCAGACGCTTTTATCCAATGCGACTTACAAAAAGAGGGTTTAACATTGAACTACGACGCAATTTACCTGAAACATGCTAGGAGAGGATTTAACATTAATGATGACACTCATTTACAGCATTTAGGTAAACACAGAAGGCCCAAGTAGCATACATTGAGTGCTAACTAATATCAGGGGGGGTAATAAGTGCTTTTAGATCTTTCAGGGCAACAGATACTCTCGGAAGAGCTAGGTCTTCAAGGATTTCTTGAAGGTGGAAAGAGAATCTAATGCTCTGATAGTGCACGTAAGGTCGTTCCACCAGCGAGGAACCACAAATGAGAAGAGTTTAGATTGACCTGCACAGGGCTTTGGTCGCGTTAGTTGGCGCTCCTTGGAGGAACGGAGCTGGCGGGCAGTGACATAAGGCTTTAAGAGGGTGTTGAGGTATATTGGTGCTGATCCATCAAACACTTTGTATGCCAGCATTAATAATCGATGTTTGGCCTTGCCATGCCACCTTGAAGGAATGTCCGGTGAGGTAGGATTTAAACCAGGAGTGTGCACTGCCCTCAATGCCCATGTCTGCCAGCTTGGTAAGTAGGATGCTGTGGTTTACAGTATCAAATGCAGCTAAGAGGTCCAGTAGGATGAGAATTGATGATTGGCCTGTCGGTTTTGCTTCTTTCAAGGATTTCGTTACTGACAGGAGTGCCGTTTCCGTGGAGTGACCGCTCTTAAAGCCTGATTGGTTAGAATCATGGAGGTCATGTTGGGAGATAAATTTCGTCACCTGCTTTGAGACAGCTCTTTCGATGATTTTAGATAGGAGTGGGAGGAGGGAGACCGGTCGGTAGTTGTCCACTTGGGTGGGGGCTAGGGAAGTTTTTTTTAGTAAGGGACTTACCTGGGCTTGTTTGAAGGCGCTGGGGAATGATCCGGTAGATAGTGAAGCATTGATCACGTGAGTGGCTGCTGTCACAACGGTTTGAGCTATGGCTTGTAAGAGTGTGGTGGGAATAGGATCTAGTGGGGAAAATGTAGGGCGGTTGCTTGTGAGAAGCTTTGATACCTCCTCCTCGGTGAGAGGGGTAAATGAAGAAAAGGAAGCAGTGGGTTCAGACTCTCACAAAGACAACTGAAAAAGTGTGAATGCTCGAAACTATGTACATTATGTACTCTCTGACCAGATGAAGAATTTAAAAAACATAACATGGATTTAGAAGAAAAAAATTGACAGCAACAGTGATTTCAAATAAGCACTGAAGAATTTTAATACATACTGGGTGGGAGACACTGCTTGTGTTCTAAGCTTCCCCAAGTCTTTGTGGCAAAGATTCAACAAGGTGCCAGAAAAATCAGAGTAGATGGCTTTTAAATTTGACTTGTTACACTACATCGTAAAAGTACTTTAATCTGTTATGTTTGGTCAGCATTTGTCAACATACAAATAGTTTCCTGCTTTTAGCTAAGAGGAATAGCACTTTAAAAAGGCATTTAGTTGCTACAGTCTATTTGCTTCAACCTGCAACATGTTGTGCATTTAGAGGTAGTGTTCTATGTACCCCCTCCACTGATCTCTGGCATCAACAAGGCATTTCCTCCACAAAACTGCAGTTCTCTGGATATTTCTATTAGCATGAAAAAACCCAGCTGTTCAGCAGTCGGTGGGCTTGTATGGCACCAATACTTGAACCCAATTACAAGTCACCTCAATAAAGTGTCAGATGAGTGTTTATGTAGTGCCCACAAAATGTTGTGCACTTATAGTGAATGAAACAACAACAGCTCCATTTGTCTTTCTGTCACCACCATTCCTGTTGCATAAAAGCCTCCCCACAGGATAATGCCACTACCACCATGCTTTACTCTGCATGACTACAAACTACAAAAAATACTTCTTATAGCTTTCTTTCAACTGAGTCTGGTTTTATATCACTGGATTGATTTGAAAGTCACATGCGCACAGCCGTTCTTTTAGCAGATTTACCTGAGCACATTCTCTAAGGATGTTAAAGCATCGTGATCATGCAGTATTACTTGGTACTCTTGTTGCACAGGAAGGATGAAGACCCTGGAGGTTTTTCAACAGGGTTGTTTGTTTTATTGTGACCAGAAGACTTTTAGAGGGCAGGAAACAATAATGATGATGTTAAGCTCCGGCTGAAAGCAGCTCATACCGTTAATAAATTAAATCATCGTTAAGAGGGGGCGTAACCGTGTTGGACATGTTTACTTTACCTGCGGTGTGGATCATTCTGACAAATAAAACATAATGAAACAGCTGGAATGCTCTCAGACACTGCATGCAGAGATTAGTATATAAACAAGCCTTGTACAATAAGGAGATGCACTTACTTCTCTTTTCTTTTTTAATTGCCAGTCAGAAAAAAGTCTCCAGCTGGAGTAAGAGGCTGTCTCGGAAAATCACAGCAAGGATTAGTGTGTTTCAAACCTAATTGATGCCAAAGGAGATTCCCTATCATTGGAACAAACCACGTATGCTCTCATAAGATCCCAACACCAAAATAAACCACTCTCAGATTACACAGAAGTGAGTCTATGGTCTATAAGACATCATTTACATCTTTGAACCAAATATCCATATTTTAAACATTGAGAAAATATAATGCAGGATAATTTAGACTGAGGCTTTAACTTTATAATAAGTGACCTGCAAGTAATATTATGGGACTCTAATGTGTTAAGCATAAAATGTTGTGTATATTTTAGGGTGAATTGCAACACTATGCATATTGTTCAACATATTATATACCATTTTTAAACTAAAACTTTCAAAGGTGCTGCATCCAGATGTATTTAGGTCTTCTTATTCCGACTGTCCCAAATAAAATCCAGTGCAACCTTTAAAAAGGCACCGAATTTGTAAACGGATTCCAGCTGTGTTCAGTGTCATCTTTGAAAGCCTGAGATGTAAACTTACTACAACAAAAAAACAAAAAAACATTAGTAAGCAACTGCAAACCAAACAAGATTTGAGCCTCCACTTAGTCTGAGTGTCTGGACAAGAAGAGCCTTAATACAAAAGCACAAAGAGCCTTATGGTAACTGACTGACTTCTAAAGATCCAAAGTTCAAAAGAGTGAATCTGTTAACCACATTGCTACTGATCTGGGCTTCATGGAATAGATGGAAGAAGCAAATGTTGGGTATCCTGCTTCCAGTTTAGAAGTTGCTCATTTTAGACCAAAATGCACATAGCACAAACTCATAGCGAAACACTGCGGTGGTAGAATAATCCTGTCGGGATGTTTTTCTTAAGCAGGGACAGAAAACTTGGTCCAAGTTGATGTAAAAATAGACAGCGCTAAATTTAGGTAAATCCCGGAAGTAAATAATAAGACGATCCAAAAGCGTCAAAACTAGATTTGAGGTTCACCTTCCAGCAGCAAATTGACCTTAAACATTCAACCAGAACTTCAGTTTGATGAACTATATCAAAGGTAATTTTTAAATATTTTTAAAAAGGAGAGGTGGGACTCAAACTCCAGACCTCAGTCCAGTTAAAGATCTCTGGCCAGACTAAAAAAACAAAAAAAAAAGCGTCTTTATACAGAGATCCAATAAGTCGAAGTCTGAACTTCACGTGGAACATTAATCCCTTGAAATTTTGCATTTATCTATAGAATATGTGTAGGTTTGTGGTTGTAACTTGATAAAAAGTGAACTTAACTGAAAGATATAAATGACTTAGGAGCTTTGCAGAAACACCCTCCAACCTTGTTGGTTGAAATTGGAGGAGTTGCATGAGATAGTCTTTCTACCACTGTAATTTCCCTTTATGATGTTTTATCAATTACTGCAGCGGAAAGAGCACAAACAGGTGAGTCAATTATGAAGCTCCTGCTCATTTGCACACAGATTACACCAAACGGAAACTGTTGGTTATCAGCTTTATCTTGGCTCATTTTTAAAAAATCTAATGAAACAGCAGATCTGACATGAGAGTCACACATTCTTATAACAAGCACATGTTGTTGTTGTTTTACTGTGCACTCAGTTTTGTTCTTAAAGAAAAATGTATCACATAAAGGTTGTTTGATAAATTCTTTAATAGCCGAAAAGAGAATAAAACACAAAGAGGACAGAATTAACTCCAGAAAAGATAAGAACATTCACAATGAATCTAATTATAGCCATAAAATAGACAGCAAATGACAGACTAACAACATATAATCACTTCTTAACAAAATGCACGCTTCAAGAACATGCAGCACTTAGACAGCAGGAGTGCGTTAGATGTGTGTCACAGAAAGAAAAAAAACACATTCTGTGCTGCTCAAACACAACCAGTAATACAATTTTACAAGGACACTTGACCAGAATGTTGGAAAGGAAAGAGGGTTAGAATATACAATATACAATAGAAATACTATTGAGAGAAAGCACTTTGAGAAATTGGCAGCTGAAGTCATAAAGGAATCAAACACTTCAAAAAGAATTCCTATCAGACAATTAGAGATTTCTGTTTTGTTTTTTGGGAGCTGCTCCTTGATCGCAGACAGTTATCACCCTGCCGGAACATAATGTAGAAAACTGAAAAAAATAGTGAGCGATAAACTATTTAGAAGTCTGCCTGTAAGAGCCCAGCAGCTTTTAATTCATTTTTTTTTACTAAATGACCTTCAATTTGCTTTAACACTTATTTCTTTTTGACTGATTTACATTTAGACAGCATAAGTTCATCCTGTGAATAAAAATAGGCAAATTTAAAAGTGAAAATGAACAAAAAAAAAAAAAAAAAAAAAACTTTTGACATTTTGAAAAGACAGTTCTTCAGATAATTACCCATACCTGAGGACCAAACAGAGAAGACTGGTAAGCCTGCAATATGGGTGACTCAACACATGGGCTTTATAGTTTGTAGATTAGATAAAACTTATCTAAAAGTATATATATGTTTTAAATGTTCCTTCCTGTTATCTTAGCTTAAGAGAAAGACACACGATGCTCGAGTCATAAACTAAAGTATTCTCCATTTATCAGCTGAATGGTTTCAGGTTACCATAATGTCCTGAGCTCTGTCACATGTATTTTTAATTTCATAGTACACCACTAAGAAAATGTAGTTTTTTTTTTTTGGGCTGGTGTGTAAGGATATAAAATTGGTAGTGTTATTTTTTTCTATATAGAGCTGCAGAATCATACTTAAATCATAGAATCATAGCTTAAATAAGGCAAAATAAGTTGAACAATGGAGTGAAAAAATAAAAAACTGTGAGTGTTTGCTTTAGCACAAGTCCAAATTCCATCCAAATCTGGATTTACAAGTCACATCAATTATGCCTGAAGCTGTAAGTAGCTGTCCACCTTTCATATACCCATCTTTTATTTCTTATTGTACTTCTAATCAACAAATCCGTATATTACTTTAAATTGGTCTTGATCAGTAGTTGTTTTCAAGGTTTTTAAAAAAATGTTTCTTTATGCTTTGCTACTTTTTCACTCATTCCCACCCTGGTGCTAATTATAGATTATGACAGCCAATTATTGTTCAGCATGTCCTTATAAAATACAGAGTTTGCACAAGCCGAGAACAAGACAAGTGATAGGCTTAAATATATACATACATCTGTCACAGTACCTGAAAATCATTGTTCAAATCTGGCATCACATGTACAAATATAATTTATATGTGAATACAATATTTTTGTAATATTTCGGATGGGGCCTTATCAGGTTACGGTAAGATGTAGGATGTAGAATGCATGCTGTGATATTTTTTTGCTTGTTGCTGACCATGTTGGGCTGAAGGTTTTTGCGGCTCTATATACAGTCTATGATATACTGGTTAAATATTTAGTAGCTGTAATTTAAAAACAGCAAACTCTCCTTCATAATTTACCACTTAAAGCATTCAACAAGTCAAAGTGAGAGAATCTTCAAAGGTGCAGAAAAAGTCTCTGCATAGTTTAAAGATTCAACTCAAGGGGCTACAAGCTGCGACAGTGGCAGTCTGAAGATTTTACCGTTTATACCCTTTTGCCAGATGGGTATAAAGTTGGTGCTGAGTCATTATTTACTCAAAGTATGTCTCAGGGATAGTATAAATGTAAATAACCATCTGGTTGTTTGGTATGTTTTTCTATTAACATTCTTTTGAGTTTAGTAACTATTTTGTGAACACCAGACTTAGTGTTAGGCGGATTCAAAAACAAAGATGAAAATGAGTGAAAAGCAACCAAGGTTCACAGAAAAGCCTTCAGAAATCCTTGGGAACTGAAAAAAAAGTAAGCTTTAATATATAACATGGACTTGTAGAAAAACCACAACAAAGTGTGAAGAATTGAGGATTCAACAGCTTTGCAGAGGAATGTATAAAAACGGATTTGACATTTTTAACGTGGCTTAGATGTTTAAGTTTTAGTTCAGGTGTTTAACTTACAGACTAAAAATATTGATTCAAACAGATCTTCTCTAGTAATAACACAGCCCTTAAACAGTCCACACACAGAAATTGACAGCATATGTCAACATGACCTTTTTGTGCTTCGCAGTTTGCACAATACAAGGTATATGATGTTAATTGGTTTAAATTCTAGCTGTTTATTTTCACATATCATTTTATTTATATCTATTACAAGACATGATGCTACATTTGAATTGGGGACAGATAACTCAGTAGGATATATTCCTACAGTGGGTTTTTGTTCTGCACACAAAATGCATTAAAGGCAACTGTAATTAAAACAAAACATTATTGTAAAAAAAAAAAAAAACACAACAAAAGGTTCTTGGGGGTTTTGAGGAAATTCTGAACAGATCTATTAAACCTGATATTAAAAGTCACATTAGATGATGATAATAAAACACACGTCATAGAAAAACTTTTCCCACCAAGTGAGAAGCTGTTAGTGTATGCTGAGGAGCTGCCAGTTGATTGTACAATCCCACACTAATAAGAAAAAAATGGTTGTTAATCTGGAAGGTTTGGTTTATCTCAACCAATTTTCAGACAGTATTAAGTAGCAGGATGAGGTGGGAACGGTCATCCCTAACATGGTCATCCCTCCACTTTCTGTCCACCAGCATCGAATCTAAAACAGGCAGTTTTACATTTTGCTGACGTTTCCTTCATCATGGTGAATTTACAATGAGCGACAATGTCATCATAGGTCTGATGCAGGAATACCATGGACCTGATGCAACACGATTACATGGCAGAAGATTTGCAGGTGAAACTATAATCACAATTTGAGTAAAACTTAGCGCAAAGCTCCCCAGAGCAGTGTGCTCCGGAGATCTTACTTGTGATAAGCAACCTTAATTTGCTGTCTTCTCAGGCCGATCAATCGTCAGTAGGCAGGAAAATATTGAGAATGCATACAGTGTCTACTAGAAATGAGTTTTCTTTTAATTTGCTGAAATAAAACAATTGGTTTGTTTGATCTAGTTATAGATTTATGCCTAGAATTATTTTATGATGCAAACCATTTAGTACAGAAAAAGGACGAATCATTAAAGGAGCTGCTTTGTTTCTCAAGAAATAGCCATGATGTTTATGAATAGATGGCTTTAAGTTAGTACTTTTAAGATACAATATCTCTATAGTGATATTAAAAAGCAACTAAAAATAAAATGCCAAATCCCTTTCTGTGAGCTAAAGCTGTAGAATTCAGCATCTATAACATAAAATTAGTGGTGGCTGCTTAACTGAGGTGTGGACAGTCTCCTGGTGTGGTGTGTGAATTTTATGCAGAGTAAAAAATAAGTGAACACTTGGAAAAAAAGGTCCATTAACACAGTACAGCCTTTTTATGTCAAGTACAAGTTCTGTTTAAAAATAGAAATTAAAGTGAAACAGCAACTGCATCAGTGCAGACACAGATACCTGAACTCCTGCAGTTGAGGAAGGACCTCGGCCCCCACCCAGAGAAGGCTCGATACCTTTTTCTAGCTCAAGATCGTGGTGTTGGGAGTGCCTGATTTTTATCCTGGCCATTTTGTACATGGCTGCAAATTGCTCCAGCAAAAGCTATAGGTCACGGTCTGACAAAGCCAATAGAATTACATCGTCTGCTAAAAGGATTTACTTTTTTTATTCATCTTTTTATTTTTAAATTCTTATTTTATAAGCAGATAAAAACGTGTCATGATTGTTGAAATACCTAAAGAACAGCACCAGCCACCAATATTCTTGCTTTTGCTACTTTTTCACAGTGATGATTAGTGAAAAGGTGAAAAACAAAGCCCATACTTGTTTATCATTATTTTAAAAATGATTTCAGGTAAATTAGTTGAGTTCTGTGATTAATTTTGTGATTCTACCTGCAGTTATCTCCATGTAAAAATGCTAATCTTGTATGTTCCAATTGTTCAAAGTCCAGCATGATCACATCACACACCTACACTGAAATGGTTTTAAAGACCCACTGGAAAACTAAAATTAGGACAGACAGGTCAAATTCCTACCATGTATTTAGAAACTTTGTTTAATAAATAGATAAAAGTTCTGGAAGAAAATAAAAACACAGTTCCTGAAATATAAACTGTTGAGTTTGTGCCTTGAAATGTTTCTCTTCAGACTATTATTTCTATGGTTTACATGCAGTGGAAATTACATTTGAAAGGAGTTTAATTTTTGTTGAACAGGACTGAACAAAATTCATTGTGGTTGAATGTGACTAAAGCTGCTGGTTGTTTGCAGAAAAGCTCCTCAGGGGTCCCTTTAACTTGAGGCACATTAATGCGTGTTTGTTTTCCAGCAGGCTTTCAACTCCATCTTAATGTTTTTATCCTTGCTTGAGGAAAAAATATTTTTTATTATAATATAAACAAATGGTTATAGCCTAAGCAAAAATCTTCATCACTGTAGTGTAGATGAGTGAGTTGATTGTTTATTTTTACATTTAACATGATTTATATTTTTACTCAAACATGTTTTTCAGCATTTCCACATTTTGACCAATTGACAGGGTGAAAAAAATGTCAATAACAAGCATTACATTTTCTTGCTGTTTCCACAAGGATTATGCATGGTCTCCCAATGCACATGTGCATAACCTCTGGGTACTCTGGCTTCCACAGTTTAAAAGCTTGCATTTTAGGTTAATCCGTACATCTAAATTGCACATCTATTAGTTATAACCGGTGCATCCTATATCTCTCTGTGTTACCACGGTGACAGACAAGTTACCAGTGTGTACCGCGGCTTTGCCCATTGACCGCTGGAGGTAAACAACAGCCCCATAAACAACCCTGCGAGTAAAGAGTACAGCTGAAAAATTTGGAACATTAAAAACAGTGACAATAGTTTTTGTCTCTCATCTTAAAAAGTGAAACTCCCGCTGTATATAGATTTAGAAAATAAAGTGTTAAAATCTTTATTTGTGGTAATTTTCAATTATGTCCTAAAAATGAATTAAACTTTGTCATATTTACATTTTTTTGGTGACCTTATATTATTAAAATATCGAAATGTGTTACTTTAGTCCATTGTTAGTTTATGCAATGTTAGTTCAGGGACTTTGTCCAAATATCTGGAAGCTAAAGGAAGATATTTTTTGTCATTAAATTAACTTCTTCCTGCCTACTTTTAGCCCAGTTTGCAAACTTGTTTATAGTCAACCTACAAACTCCAACAATCTTCTGGCTGCTAGCACAGCAGCATACATTAGCGAGAAACCCCGGCTGTCCTCGATGCCTTTGAGTTTCCTAAATTAGAAGTCTTTGACTCCTTTCAGTTGTCGTCACTAGTCCCACAGGTCCCAGGAGAAGCTCACGTGTTATTCTTTACCGTCCTGTAACAGATGCATTCAAAAGAGAAGTCACTGAGAGAGAGAAAAAGACGTGCTCACTGCACCCAGAGACAAACGGGACAAAGCCTGCACGGCGATGCCTTACACAGAGGCACAAAGCTGGATGAGAAAAAAAGAGAAAGAAATGCATCTACCTCTTTGTCTATACAATGAACTGCAAAATATATTGCAGGCACAAAATGATAATGGGATACAATTAACTTCAAATGGTTTCACTGCACACATAAATCTCCTCCTCTGTAGGGGCACACGCTCCTTCCCGAGAGATGGACTTTCTAATTGCACCTCGCTCTCTGTGCTGTGCTGCATACATTGTCATTGGCACAGTAAATCAGCAAAGCCCTCCAGAGACTAAACCAAAACCACATATGAGTCACTGAAATTCAGTTTCACTGGATTATAACTAGAAAAAGGAGCTGACATCTTTAAGTTGAAGCACAATGGAGCTGATCGACACCTCTGCTTTTACCTAAAACCACAGTTTCGATTGAATCCGATTGCTTTGTCAAAATACCTTGTTTGCTGAATATTCATATTTTTTAAACGGATCGGAGCATATTAAAACTGACAGAGCATCTGCCTTTAGTACTTTAGAAAAGCTGATGAGATGTTCGAACCGTCACGAGTCGTTCATTGGAACCACTCCTCAAATTCAGCACGAGTGAACACCAGATAACGTCTTCTTTCCCTCACGTCGTTCGCTGTTTTGTGGACCCAAAGAGCCACAGATAGATTGTTCGGTCAGTGCAGAGCAGGACGCTTTCTACATTCGTCTGCTGAAAATGTACAATTCAAGAAGCCAAAGGCATGAAAAATGCTGTCCATGTTTAGTCTTCAGATTTCACTTAATTCTGAAGACCAAAGTGGAACAAATGACCAGATATGGAGTGAATTCTGAGCTTAAAACTGATGTCCTTGTTTGTTTGGTCTCTGCATGCTGATGAAAGCCTCTCTGATGTGGATTTCTCCCTGTTCACATTCAGCTGGGGTCACGACAGCTGCCATGGAGGATTAAAGAACTTGATGGAGTGAGTATTGGCCCATTTGGCAAAAACAGACTTCTCTGTGATAAATCGGTGTCCACCATAGGGGGCGCTCTCGTGAAGATGGTACTCTGCACACTCGTCTCGACTGCCCGCTTCGTAGTAGTGGTAGGGAACCTTCCTGTACCCTTCAGTCCTAAAAGGAAGGAGGAGAGGTTATTTACCAATCTGTTTTATAAAGATGTGGGAGAAAATCTCTTAGCACATGAATTAGCTGTCCAAGAATTTGTTCTTCTTAAAAAAAAAATGTCCCCATTTCCTGTCTGGCAGAGTGGCACTCTGCTAAGTGCCATTGGGAATTGCAACACATTTACTTTCGCAAGTGGAGCAAAACAACTTATGCCGCAATGATCTTAATATATAGGTATGACACCATGATTAAATATGAAATGTAATGAACATTGAAAGGAACAGAAATGAAAGCGAGAGAGGTGAAGGAAGAGGTTTAAAGGAAAAGAAGGAAATAAGAATAGAGGCGAGAGAGAACGATGTATAGAATTCAAAACAACACTCAAGAAAGACAACTGGAAAATCGTAACTACAAAAAACAACAACATATATAACTATACAACACAACAAAACTTTTAATACGCATATTAAAATATATACAGCAGTAGGAAATATATGATATATTTAGTGGATATAGTTAGTAAGAAATAATTCTAACAAGTGAATGTAAATTAAATAGGTCTGGACACCAAATAATGAACAGCTGTTGAATGGTGAAGTGGAAAATGGAGCTACCTAAAAAAGAAGACTAGCACTAATCTTGAACCGCCAATTGTTTAGACATTGATGTTCACTGAGGAAACACAAAGCTTAATACATTTTAAATGTAATAGACTGTACATAAATGAAGACACAGTAAACAATAACAGATGACTCAAAATCTTGCACATCTAGAATTTAGACGAGTCTCTGATAGCATGGTTTACTGATTTAAACAAGGAAAACATTACATTTTGCACTTTTATTAAACTGCCAATTCAAATTGTCTGATTTCAAAGTGAATACATAAGTGTTGTGTCTTCCAGGATTTCGTCTTGGGGGTTTATTTTGGGCAGGCGACCAGCATTGACATATGCCTTATTCAATCAAAAAGCAAGTGCTTTTTCTTTTCCAAACACTATTCTACAACAGCCTCTCCCAGACGATTCTGTGTACTGTCACACCATGAGGGGAATTAGGTTTCCCATATTGCAGAGCTCTGGGATGAACCGCAGCCACAGCTGTGAGCAAGGTTTTATCAGGCAAAGAACTTATAAATGCTGTCCGATCTGTGATGAATGTTGAATCTGAGCAGCTGTGTTTCAACCAGCCATGTTTATATGTCAGGTACAACTTTAAGTTGAAACTGTTTTTTTTTCTAGCGTTCTTGAAGGTGATTAATTATTTATCCACGAGCCGATTAATTGCTAGACTGTGCACAGAGGATTTGTTCTTCCCACTGTTTTTGCAACAGTTTAAATTAAAGGCTAACTATTTAAAAAACAGACATTCATGATTTCTTTAGCATCTAATTTTAGTGATTAGTGGTTGATATGATATCAGGAGCACAACAATACAATGGAAATATGGCCATTGACAATTGCAATCACAATGTAATTTTAATGGTTTATTATTTTTCCTTTATCTTCTTATCCTTGATATAAATTCCACTCTTTGTGACCTTTAGTAGCTCAGGCACAAAAAATGTATGCACTACTACAAGCGTCAAGGTTAGAAAGAGTCTTTCTTAAAGACCTTAAATGTCCTGATCTGCACAATTTGCATGCATGGCACGTGAAATATAACGTTGAACCAAAGCAGTCATTTGCAATATATTGAGATAACGAATTCAATCCAAAAATCAGTGATGCTTTTCAAGGAAGCGGTTTTGATATCAGTCTCTGTGTCTACTCCTTAGATCAGGTGTTTGCCCCGCAACGTTAAGATACATCTCTGCTCCAACTGACTTGAATGGCTAATTTATTTCTTCAGCATGCCATCCAATTTGGCTAATGCTTGGTAATGAGCCATCCATTTTATGGATTGGAGCAGAGCTCCATCTAAAACCTGCAGAACTTTAGATTTGGATGACGGGAGACCCCTGCCCTAGAGAATGTAGACCCTACTTTAACTCCTAGACAGTCATTTTTTAAGACTAATAAACTCAATACTGCAGAAACTCATGTTGTAATAAAATATGTTGTTCAATTGGGACACAGTTACAATAATAATGTTATAGAGGACATAATGGTCGACTGTATTATTGACTTCACTTTGAGTTTTTAAGAAGTGCAATATAGTATAGTTAGTGCAGTGTTGGACGCACAATATAACTAGTTGAGTAAATCCACAAACACGCAGGAAATATCTCAATGTGGAGTAAACAAAACGCTATTTTGTTCCAAATTTCCTCTCTGCTGGTCCGGTTTATAATTGGCAATAAAAAGAATATGAATTCAACACCACCCTGCAGAAGCACAAAGCAGTGGATCAGGTTCATTGTGTCCTCTGCTGTCTCTTTCCAATGGTGAGTGACAGTTTTATGAGTGGATGACTTGTGTAACGATTGCATTGGGAAGATGAGCAGAGTCAGAAGAGAAACAGCCATTACAGCAGCAGCAGAAGCCAGACAGCGACTGTGGCTCTCTGCCAGTTCACCGTGATACGCACCCCAATCACTGCTTCTCCTCTGTGTCAAACAGTGGTGCTTACTGGCGTTAACAAATAAATTCAATTTCACCGTCCCTGCAGCACCTGTTGCAGCTGCGCTCAAGTCAACTCCGGCTGTAGCTTTAAATCGGAAAGCCCCTCACTGCTTCATGCAAACATGGAGTTGTCAGCTCAGAAAGTTAGAAAAACATAACACCTACAGGCATCAGGGAGGATTGAGAAAAATACATGGTGCAAAGGCAGAAAGGGAGAAAAAAAAACTAGCTAAAACTGCCTTGCTAAATCATAAAATCTCCTCTGTGCCGGCTGAATTAGCCGCTCATCTCTGGCATGTGTCTGCAGCTCTTATCTCAACTCCCACTGTGCACAGGGGAAGGAACGGAGGATAAAACGCTGGATTTCCAGCATGTATTTGGGAAGCGTGTTTGATTCAGGGGGATAGACTAGGTTGAGGTGGAGCTATGATGGAAGATGAGTTCATCGAGTGTGCGACGAGAGCAGCCTAACCCATATCATAATGTTTGTCATTCCTCCTATGGCCTCGCATCCAGAGAGCTTTCACTCACCCAGGATTCAGGGAAAAAACATCAGGCCTCCAAATGAGTGACTTCAAGCGAAAGGGAACTACAAGTCCCGCGGAGATGCAAAGGCAGGAAGAGGTACCCAGTCACAGCACAAAAAACCCAACATCAAAAATCGCTGTCAAAAAAGAAAACTTATTCAATAAATCCAACTGGCTAGTTTAGAAATGGAACAGATGTGAGAGAAAATTTTTCATTCATCAGTTTAATGAAAGCTGACATTTTTTCCCCCCCTCATCTGAGCTTAGAGAGCAGAGTGGTGAGGAGACAGCAAGGTGTGCAATCACTGGTGTCTTACTTGCAGTAGGTGTCATTTATCATGCCGTAGATATGGATCTCTTTGCACATGTCCATAGCGAGGATGAGTGTGAACCAGCCTGTGCTCAGGTAGGAGCCGGATTGAATCCTACAAGCACGAAAAATCTCAGTTAGCATAATATTCATCAGAACACAGAATATTACTACGTAATTAGCAGTTACAGTGTTTCAGTAATGCTCTTTCAGTGACCTTTTGGACATTTTGCATGTTGTTATGCATAACATCTCAGCTGAGTAGTAAAATTATTCTAACAAATGCATTTACTGTGGGCAGCGCCACTTCTGATCCTCAGATCAAATGTGCATTTAAATGTAAGGGTTTTAGCCGGTCAGCAGAAACACCATCATCTCCCTGACCAGATATCCAGCTTCATATGATTCCTAATTTAATACTCCAGTTTGGAGCTTGAACACTTAAGTTGATATATGAGAAAGTACTGAAGGGCTGAGAAACAACAGGCAGCTCTTCAATTATTCAGCACCTGGTGGGCAAATCAATAACAACATGTATAATCTTTTCATGAGCCCCAGACTATTAGTGTGTGATTTGTGGATGTTCAAAGCTAAGACATGTCAGCTTTGATCATTTCGAGCCAGGCAACATAGTGTTGGAGTTTTATCTTGGCTGGAGGTTTTGAACGAAAGTCTGATCCATAGTCTCAGTCTGCAGGTCTGACTGGGCAGGGGGCCACAAACTCCCCGAGGCAACTCAGCAAACCAAACCTTAGCGAGGTAACGATAAAACAGAAAACACATATACATGTACCTGGACTCTCCAGAGGCACACAGTATACACCAGTAATCTTAAAATCTAAGCTATTATTACATAAAAGGAACATTGTTTCCAATGGATGGCTCCATCTAATTGGAAAAGTGACTAGCGATGCACCAATAAGAAAATCTGGGCTAATACCAATATTTAATCATAAAATTGTTGCATATATGCTTCATTCAATACCCCACCATTATTAAAGGACCAAAAAATATCATGTGACCAACCAAGCTCCCCTCGACAAAATGTAAATAAAAACAGCTAATAGATGGAAATAAATATTGCTTTGCAATATCGGCCCGATTTTACCCATCGGACCAATACAGAGATCTTAAAAAATGACAGATAAAGTTGTTGATGCTGACATATTGTGCATCTCTGAAAATGTTGAAATTGTGTTTATACATATGGTATATGGTACAGTCATAGGAAAATCTTGACACATATGTGATATATTGTGTTGTTTGTGAAAATATGTTGACCGGACAATTATTAATTGATTGAGTGGAAAGAACGTCAGAGGAGAAATAGGATTCTATTTACATGATTATTGGATTCAGTTTATATAGTTATAATTATATAACTATATATATAATTTATATAGTTATATAGTTATAATTTACACCAAACGTCATCTTTAGGGAGACCCAACCTGTTGGAGATGACATGACTGGAGCTGAGCTATATTTTATGGGTGCTGAAGCCTTATTGATTTGACCCCAGCTTTGCCATGTAGCAATAGATAACTGCAGTTGGAAGTTCTGTTTTTATATATCTCAAAGGGAAATTACAAATTTGGATTTTTAAAGTTAACAGAGACCCTCTCCCCTTCCTTTTTGCTCCCAAAAAACGACAAAAAACAACAGAATCGCCCTGTTTTGCCGCTATGCTAGAATGTTGTTCTCTTGATCATCTATATCCCGTTTAAAAGGCTCCTCAAACAGGATCAGGGTTCACTCTTGGAAGCTTTAACATCAATTTGGGAGAAGCAACTAGAGGAAAACTTTATACAACACTATATTTATTTGATTAAAAAACTAAAAACGTCTGCCTGACATGAATACCAACTGTCTCAATATTTTTTGTAAATAAATAATGACCTGCCACTACGTTAGTTGAAGATACCAATCTAAACCAGAGGTATAAGCAAGCAGAAATCAATTTAGAAAGCAATGAGCTGCAAACTTTCAGCTGCATTATTCAAAATGTTTGGTTGTTTAGTCCAAAAATCTCCTTCAAACACTGAGACACACAAACGCGCAGGCACAAGGGGGTTGTTTGAGAGGCAAAATAAAAAAAAAAATATATATAAAAAGCTATTTGTCGTAATAAAGGGGTGGAAGAGCCCTGCAGTGATATGGGACATTATCACCGATACGCAGCTCGGCAGCTCTCAGCCGTCTGAGCTGTAAACACATCACCATCACTCTGTATTATTCATTAGCAGTTTGCCACGTTGGCAACAGACAAACAGGCTTGCACACTAACATGGGCCGGCACATGCACCACATCCCCGGTGTAGAGCTTGATGTTATGCATTCAGAAGCCTTGCTGGAATAAATGAAGGGGGTGGGATCTGCTGAGCTGATAACTAACATTTCATTGCTTGACGTCTGGACGTGGGGGCTCAGAGAGAGAACGTCTGATAGCATTCAGGGCCCGAAACAGGCGCTGTGTTTACCTTTGACAGTTTTAATGGGACAACTTTGCAGAGAGCCGGCTGTTATTGTGTGGTCAATTTAAAAGGGAAGATAAGACGGGCTGTGAAGTCGCTTTGGCAGGCGACAAATAACATCCAACCCCGGGGGATACGGACAATGCAATTTGCCTGTTTTGTTACAGCAGAAGAGTCTCCTTTTACTTTAAGGCAGCAGACAAAATGTGTCATAAGGTCTTTTGTGACAGTGGCTGGCTTTTAAGAGAATCTCTTTTAGTCTCCACTGTGCCTCTTGTGTTGCAAAATCAAACAAACTGCATTTGGGCAAAAACAAAGCACGAAAAAGAAAAGCAGGAAAGAAAGAAACTCTACTGAAATCGTTCTATAACTATCCAATACAAACCTAGGAGAGGTAAGACGGACGTTATTGGCACAGAAGTCACTCGTGTATGCTTGAAGGCCAAACCTGACTGAGCTGAAGTGCATTGTGCTTTAAATGACAAGAACCACAAACTAAGTCACTATAGAGTACTGGCAGGGATACGCAAAACACTCACCTGCCTCTGGTTTGCTCAATAACTCGCACTTGACATTCACAGCAGGAGAGCTGTCCATTTGTGTGAAATAATCTTGAATGACGTGCAATTCAGCTGAACCGCGGCTCATGATGGGTCTGCCTGCTGCTCCGATTTGATCTGTCACCTGTCAGAAAGACTCAGGAAAATACCTCTGCTCCATTGTGGCAAGCTGATCGCGCTGAGAGGACGACATGCTTACATGGGAATCAGAGAAGAAGGTTTTCAGAAATATTGGTTTTTGTTTTAGCCAAAGGTTCAACAAGATGGTTGATGCATCTTTCATGGATGCAAAGGTTCTCGGGCCTGGGATGTGTGTATAATTCCTACAAAAAAAGTGAAGTCTTGTTTTCGTCTGATCTAAAATATGAAATGGAAAAAAGGGCGGGAGGGCCAAAACTTTATTTTATTTCATTGTTCCGTAGTAGTGTATCGAAGAGATAGAATTCTACAAACACCAATTTAATTATGACCCAATTCAGCATCCGTATGACAAAAGCAAACATTTTCTGCTTATTCCTGCTTATTCGGCCCTACTTAATAGTTCAGACAGCAAATAACCATTAACATGCATAAATACACACAGTGGAAAATGTTGTGGTACTATCGCAAGGAAAATAAATGGCAATCCTGGATTGGCTACTTTGCAAATGCCAGCCTGTAGAGTGCCAAGCAGAACTGTGCCCAGGTACTCTATCTGAGATTCTCAGCCGCATTTTCTTTTGAATATTTTAACATTTCAATATGAAAAAACAAATCCACACGCAGTGAAAAATTATTTGGATTTATGTCTGCACAGTAAAATATCTGAATGCAAAACAGCAACATATAGGCTGGCGTCTACTTTATAGGGCAAGAAGACTTTGGCAAACAGATGCTCACAAGGACTAGGGTTGGAGACCCCTGATTTAAATGTATTATTTATTTTTCTCCTGTCAGTTTTTGATTTATATTGATATTCTCTCCCTGTGTGTGCAGCTCTTTTTTTTTAACCCTTTTATCAAAATTTGTTCATTGTGACCTTTGTTTCACCTCCATTTGGGTTTATTCAAGCCCTCTAACATGATCAGTCAGTTAGAAAGACAGGGAATGTAATCATTCATTTCTCTAAATGAATTTCTGCATTATGATTTCATGTCAACATACACACCATTATAATCAAACTAATAGCAATTCCACATCCATTATTCCTTTGATGCACACAGAAATAACTATTTAAATGTAAGTGCACTTTTTACATAATTACCTAGACCAGGTTTGTCTTGAAAGAGAAGACAAGAGGTTTGATAAATAAGTAGGGTTAGCTCTTCACAGTGTAGTTTTCTGCATGTTTGATGTACATAAGGAGACATGGCGCTTTCAATAAAAGTAAATATGTACATATCGTATGTTTGCCTGAAATTGGTCACAAGGAAGATCGATTGGCATTTAGCAGCATCATCGGCAGGGCTGTTCTTCATAATTTGGGTCTTCATTCCAGCTACATTCAAAAAACTCCTTGTCTTTTGATCAGGAAGTCCGAACAATGAGAATATCCAATAGAAAGAACAGAGGAAAGCCAGATGTATCCACAGATGATTTAGGCTCTCTAAGGTAAAGGTCCGAAGCGTTCGATCAGCTCCTGTCATTTTGATTGTTTTGTCCCTTGCAACTGTTTTCTTGTTTTGTATTTGAAGCTCTGCTATAATCTAGCACAAACTACAATACATGCAATTTCTTTTCTATTTCTTGGAAATAGGTCAGTAGTGTATCTCTAAACACTTTTTTTAGCTGTGGAGCTTAGATCCTTGGTCTAATAGCCAACTTTGCCTTTTTCTTCACAGTCGGTTAAAAGCACTTCCAACCTCTTTCTCGACAGAGAAGAGCACAAACTGTATGTCAAACATCCATTTCCCCCTGTGTCTTTTTCTGGCCTCTGTTTTAGTTTAAATAAATTACCATGAGACAACATCCTATAATATCTACACAATAAAGCTCTCTGGGTGCACAAGTACCATTTAACTGCTGCATGCAAAAACATTAAAGCAGATGATTTCACCTGTTTTTCTTCTTCCTCACCAATATGTGGGCCTTCACTCACATCAGGATGCTGCCTGATGCGGATGGGTTTTATTAGTTGATTCTTTCACACAGCCGTAATCAGTGAGACAGGGTTTTAGCCTGTGGGCGGTTCTTTGTAGAATAACATTATATGTCTTACTATGTCTAAACAGATGCTTGTGTGCCCCACCTCCTCACACTGGGAACAAATACAAACAGAAATCCTGAATAGAGCCGTGGGGGCTTTTTTTGGTCGGAACATTTTCCTTTAAAGAAGACCACAGAGCAGAGTAATTCATTGCAATGATTGAACGTAGCAGGCAGCAGTGTGGGCTTGCTGAGGCGGTGTCTAATTCTGCCGGGAGGCGGTGTGAAGCATGGCGAATGACCTCCCCAACCTTCTTTATGAAAGTAAAATTTGCTCTTTTTTGTGAAGGCTGGTTTTGTTTACTTTCATATGCAGAGCCATTAATAAGACAGAGATTGGATGCTGACCCAAGGAGAAAAATGTTATGCTGATGAAGGGGAAGATCATTCTTTGAGGGTGTTTTTGACTTTGAACTCCTATGATTCAATAAAGTAAAGTACACGGACATTCTTGTTTAACACTTACGTGTATATTATGCAAGTCAGAAAGAAAATATAAAATAATTAAAGAATACTGGAAATTTTTCATGCATGCAGAGTTATAACAAGGTCCAATGTTTTTCTTCAGCTCTTGTTTCTGCGTTTTTTAGTGGCCACTTCAGACTCAAAACTGAAGCTTTTCTCCTACTAACTAGGTTATAAATACTTGAATTTTCTGCCTACTATTTGGTTTGCATTTATAAAGAGCATGAGAATTCACTAAGGTAACAATAAAGGACAGGAAAAAGTGACAAGTGATGATTAATTTTGGCATCTTTAACCTCTTCAGCTGAAGTCCCACTTTAAAACTTGGAGTTATACAGTTTAATGTTTGCTTGTCATTACTTCTGTCTCACAACTATACTTTTATTTTTTTATTTTTTGTAGCACTATGGATAATGATCTTTTTTTTATTTTTTTGTAATTTAAGCTACTTTCAATTGATTTATTTTAAATGCAATAACCTTATAATACTATGCACTGTCTGGGAAGCTGGACAACCTGGAAGGGAGTCCTGAGTGGAAAAATTGGTTGGACAGACCTGTGATAGAACCCAGAGAAAAGCATCGGCTTCTTGCTCTGTTCAACTTACCACATAACTGTAGATGTGATGTTCACTTGTGGTTCTGGAGTGAAATACTGTGACACGCCTAATATAATCCCCAGAACATCTTGTCACGCTCTCTTAAGGACTCTATAGATGGTACCAAGAACAGGTCCTGAGGAAACTAACAGGGGTCCTGGAGGACACCCTAGAGGGCACCACAGCGGTAGACCCACCAGAGAACCATAGCTTCATCAACTATATCATGAAAATTTTGGGGAGAAGAAACATGAGGTCTAAAGAAAAACCTGGGTTGTTTTCCCTTAAGCATGACAGGCAGCTCCTTTTCCAGGTTGAGCTTATTGTTGAATCTTTTTGCCTTGATATAGTGGCATGCTCCAACCATGATCCCCACTGAGGTGGCTAGTTAAGTGTTGGACAAAACTACAATCAATCAGTGGAAGTTAGTTGCTGAGGCTACTTATGGCTGTCTACCACACACCTTCTGACAGCTGTAGGAGTGACTGGAGGCAGGGCAATCAAAGACCTGCTATAGAAGGCTGGTAAAAGGAGCTTTTGACTCTGGAAGGAAGGACAAGTGCCAAGAAAAGAACAGCTAACCCCAATAACAGCCACAGGGGGAACACCTATTAGTTGCAGAAAGTGCTACACTGCCAGGACTTCAAGGTTTAAGTGGGGAACCTTTAGTAATCTGAAAACCCTGAGGTACAACCAGTGGCAATGTCTAGCAGGTGCCTCCATATTCCTGTACATACTACTGAATAGTGAAATAGGTGAGTTATAAAATGTAAATGAAGAACTGTAATATTGTTTATAATATCAATTAACAATACAACAATACAATACAAAGATATTAAAACAGAATTAAATTTAAAAAGGCTTAACTGCAGATTAACCAATAAGATATTGGGTTCTCTTGAGAAAGTTTGGCATATTTTACTGCAATACTTTTATGTCTTTAATGAATAATGAAATACCATTTTACCTATTTATTACTATTATATTTATTTATATATTTTATATTTTCAGAGATATTGAAATAAATATGGCTAAATCTATGAAGTAGTATAATAGCAAATCCTGACGCCAACTATGACCAGACCTTTGCAAACCTTGATGAGATACCAAGGAGCTAATTCAGATTTTTGATTCAGGGGTGTTATAGCAGAGATGCTTCTAAAGTTTACATGACAGTGGCACTGGAGGTACAGAGTTGTTAACTCCTAATTTACACCTTGGCCAGCTAGTCCTGTTTTAATCATTTTTTCCCCCCATAGTCGACTAAGCAAGTCAGTGGAACCTAAGATCTGTACTTAAACTATCTGTGTTTGCAATAAAACTGGTATTTCTCCACTGTCCTCTCATCATTTCCTGTTCTTAAATCACCCCAGAAAGCCATGACAGAGGGAATCAAACCAGTTTAATCTAACAGAAATCCTAAATGCAGCAAGGAAACCTTAAAGCAAGACTGAAATACCTTATGTGTGATGAGAATAATAACATAGGGGTGAGCTTTTCACTTATATTTAACTTCATCCCTTGAAATATCCTTGAAGGACTATAGATTGATCCACAATAAACTGTTATTGCATGCCCATGGCATCTGAGAATGCTATTAGGCTAAAATTTTATGACTCTAAAACCTAAATACGTTTGAGACTTAAAATAATTGGTCTTATGGGTGATTTATTTTTGCACTTTAACTTCAAAATTAGTATTTATTATTTTACGGAGCCCTGCAAGTCCCAGGGTAAAAAAAAAAGTGGTGAAAATCCATGTGCACGGTTAATTACTATTAAACTAGTGGAGGACATCAATGGAGAATTTCTCCCCAAAGAAAGGTCCCACCAGGTTGTGTTGGGCATCCTGAAAGGTCTGCAGTTAAAAAGAAGTGTGCCCCATCTAGGGTTTCCAACTCCCTGAAAAAAAGGGACGTCTCATTGCCTTTACCCCTCCTGGGGTGGTGATTTTTTTCAGCTTCATTTGTGTATGAAATGATTTTGACACACACAAATTGACTCAAACCTGCATTGAATTAGATGCATATTTTTAAGTGACATGAGCACACGGAAAACAAATTATTTTCCACCTGATTTTCGTATTGCAATGTTTACCAATATCCTTCAGCCCTATATTGTACTTTATTTCACTGAGGCAGAGAGTTACAAGACATCATCGGAAACCAAACGTAAGCTCTTTCTTTGGTGTTATTCTATAAAAACAAAGAAGATTTATTTGGCATCTGTATCTTACTCTTGTCATTTCTTGGGTTATATGACATACTGACCCATTTTTCTCAATAAACTACTTTCTCCTATTACTCTCCATTTATGTTTGTTTTCAATAATGACCTGTTGCATTGAAATCCAATTTTGAAGCCAATGTGAAAACATTTTCGAAAAAGAGGAAATTCTTTCGAATTTCACAGAGTGGATCCTAAAGGCAGAATGAATAGAATAGTATAGAAAGACATCAGGCCTAAAGTACAGGATTGCAAAAGTAACCCAGTAAAATTTAAATAAAATCTGGCATGTACTCTCTAATTTATTCGAGGAATGAATAAATTTAAACAGTTGGCAGTTGTACAAAATGACTTCTGGTTATGAGGAGCTAAAACGTAGCTGGAAAATATTGCTTGGATATTAATATTTTTAGCCAGAAATGAAATTAAAACCTACATAAAAGAACATACAGTAAATGCACTTTTTGTTTGTTATACAAACATGTAATATCCATTGTCTTTACATTTAAAGGAGTGAGTTCATGCCACAGCTATTTTTAAACACAGTTGTAGATAAAGACTTCAGATTCCATAATACTGAATAGAAATATCACGCAAGTTAATGCTTTCTGCTCCTAATGGCTGAATATTCTATTTTGCCTTTCATTTCTTTGTAAAATTTCTAATCTTTTGTGATTATGAGTTTGCCATCATGGGCTACTGAAAAAGTGCACGGGCACATCGTGCAGTGTGCTTTATATTTATTATCACACACCTTTTCTACGTATTTACTTTTTCCCATTGCACCATAAATTTCTGCACTCTCTTTAGTTTTTCCTTCGAGCAGTTCTAGTTACATCGCTATGCAAAGCTGCACCGACTCCAAACGCAGTGTCTGCATCCGTGTCACTCGATTCGTTTCCAATGCTTCTCTGTTGTCTCCCGCTATCTTTTCCGTGAGTGACACTTGGCTCGACCAATTGGATGAGCGTATTCTGGATTTTAGAAATGCTCCATATAAAAATGCTAGATTCTTCCAGAAATTATTTGCGAGTTAGATATTCCCACAAAATCCTGAATGCTTTTATACATGAGATTAGATCTAAATTAGTTTAAGATCGAGAAAAGGCTTAATGATTAATACAAGATATTTTTATTTATACATAGAATGTGACCTTATTGTCACAAAATCACTCCAGCTTACCTAATTAAAAGTTTACTCTTCTCAAATCTGTAACTCTCATGTAGTAAGTCACACAGCTTCTTATTTTTTTTGCTGCTTGAACGTACGGTGACTGTTATTCTCGCTACTTTGCCGAATCTCAGTATATCCCAAGAAATGTATTTTCATAAGAGAAAATAAATAGTGTGGAAGCATCAAAAATCCTCTTCAGCCCATATTTAGTAATCTGTTGATTCTGTGGGTTTGCAGCTGAGGCCACTACAAACGTACTGGTATAGTAAGCCAAACACCAAAGCCAAACCACTGTTGAAGCAGGATGAAGACAAGAGCTACAGTTGTAATACAAGACAAGGAGTAGACACATTTTCATCTGTAAAGTAATACAAAAAAACTTCTGCCAAAAACGAATAAAATCATTCTTCATCCCACCAGGTGTAGGTTGGTTGAGCACCGATTCATTTTTTGGTTTTGTGTTTTTTCTGTGTAGTAATATTAAAGATGATGTAACCTGTGTGTCAAACCAGAAAATTTGTACAATTTTAATTTAGTCTACAAAGAATAGATTTGTTACACACAACCTGTTGTTATCAACCATTTATTTGCAGAGATTGTACTTGGTTATCTGCGCTTAACTAATAAAAATAATAGTTGTTAAATATTGGTCAATTTTAACTACAGTATACTCTTTTATCACATATTTATACCCTGAGAAAACTAAAAGTTATGCATTACTAATTAAAAAGGATTGGAAACGCGTCTTGACATCTAACCATATTCACTACTCAGGTAACTCAAACTTATTTTAACATTATCCAAATGCTGTTATTAACAGGCTTTCTACACATCCCTTAAAGAAATGCAAGCAAGGCCTTAAATAATGCTACTAAAGAAAAATGAATAAACAAAGAAGAGGAAGGATTCTAAAAAAGAATAACATTTTAATGATGAGTGGTACACCATTTGTTTTTTTTTCTTTTATTCCCCTGTTGTGTCCTGCTTGATCTAGGCTGCAGTGCTCACTGACACTCTGCATGCGGAGAGCATCCATCATCCTATCTTGCTTTACACTCGCTGCATTTGTCTCCCTGTCAAGTTTACAGGGGGGAAAAAAGCAAACACAAACACCCAAATGACCGAACAGATGGTGCTAAATGATGGGAGCCAAAACAGAACATATTTTCCTGCTCCCGGCCTCCCTCCTGACGTGCACGGAGCCACGCTGGGCCGGGCTTCCACTGATCTCCCCGTCTCCGCCTGGCAACCGCCAGTTTAATAATTATCTCGGGGCAGAAGACGTTGTCTGATGCTTTCATGCCCACCACCACCCAGCAGTTTTCGCTCATTAATTCTGGATCAACATAGTGAGTCTGAGGGAAAGACTTTGAGGGAAAGACTTTGAGGAAAAGATAGATCTTAATCTTTGTCGTTTAAAGTCTAAGGTAAATGTGTCTGAGGTTTTTGTTCAACAAGCAACCTTTCATCCCTTTTTTGCCCAGAGCAGGACTGATAAAGAGCACTGTTTTACTATGATATATTTCATTTTTGAGGGAAATCTAGAAAATAATGGCAGCCATCTCACTTTGGATGCTGCAATTTTAGCTTCTCGACATATAGATAGATGTATTAGTCATACAAAAACCTGTAAGTCTATAGCTGAAAAAAATAATGCTGCCAGGCATCTAAAACTCTTAATTCTGATTGCTTCAGTTTTTTTTTATTATTGAAATTATTTTTATGGTTAGATACAAGATACCTATTAAAAAATATATTACAACCTGGTTTATCAAGACATTAGACCATAGTTAAATTAAGCAATATTGCAGATTTGAAATTCAATAAAAATAAAGAAAATCTTTAGCTGCAAGGTAATAGCTTTGCTTATGGGGACAAAATATGTAAAGAATAACAGAGAGAGTTATGAACTGACCAGACCACTAACCTAACTTTCAATTTGTTTTGTAGAGCTTCTCCAACTTGGTTGCAAAATTTCCTTTTACCTAGTTTACCTAATATGTGATCAGCACATACTTAGCGTTTGATGTTTTCTTTTGGAGTATATCTTCGTCTTCCTTATTTTTATTTTTTTTAGATTTCTGTCCCATTATTGACGCGATTGTCAAGTTGTTCTTGAATCAGCCTCAATTTTAGCTCAGGATATGTTCATATTAGGATTGTGGGCTGTTGTACCATTTATCACGTGATACATTTCTTTCCATGATAATTATTGTGAATTACACAATGGTAAATTATTTGATAATTAGGAATTTTCCAAAACTTTCCAACTGTCCCATTAGAGCAATGATAATCGAGAACATTTTGTTCAATGCTGTGTTCAGTTTAAAAAATGCACTGGTGTCATTACTGGTCCTGCAAAAACCAGTACTCTTCTGATTTCAGATTTCATAAAAATAAAAATTAATTTTAATTCTTATTTTTATCCATGAATCCATCAGTTTTAATGCACTTATATTTTATTAGAAATTATAATTATAACTAGGTCACATTTATGCCAAAACCCAGTAGAGTGCTTTTACTAAACAGCAGATCTTAAAGCTCTGATGAGAGTGTAAAGCTCTTACCATGGGCTTCAGCATTTATTACCAGGGCCATGAAGGCAGTAAAACACGCCCCCGCCACCTGCACTGGTACGCTCTATGAAAAGTCATGCTTGCCATGTTTAGTGGGTGTATTTGTCAGTTGGGGGCGATAACTCTCCTGATTGATCAGATCCTGGACGGACAGCATTGCACATTCAAAATTTCCTTTTGGCAACCATTTGTTTCTTTGCCCACCTCTTCTTCCATGTTTAGAATCCACGGCATGTCTTCCACTCTTCTTCTTCTCCTATTAGACCAAATCCAATGTTGGCTGTAACTGGAATTTAGCTCAAAATTCGGCCAATCACAAAAAAATAAACACAAATGGAAGTCAATGCAGCATCCGTGTGAAGACAGAAAGAGATAATGTGTGCATGTGTGTGTGGCTGTGTAATATTGCACCCATTTGTGCTGTTAATTGAGGTCAACTGGCTGCCGCACTCTAATGCCTGAAAAATGATTCACAGTCACAAGCAACCTGCCTCCTCTGATAGTCCTTTCAGAGAATTACCGCCCACAGTCCTCTAAGTCACACCAGCTATAAGTTCAAAGCAAGCCTCTCCCCCGCCCCGTCTCCCTTGAAACAAGTAGGCAGATTTTTCCAAACGATTGTGTAAGCTCGTTTCTCATTTCGAACGACAAAGTTAGATTAGTCAACGGCCCCAGAAGTGTATCAAAGGGGGCCACACGCAGGTTTTTCGACATTTTGCAGAGTTCTGCGTTTGTGTGAATCTTCAATTTGACACAATGGGCGGGACGACATGATGTTAGAGGTTACTGTAGGCCTTTTCCTTCTTATATTGAGAGCCAGAAAGTGAAAGACTACTGTGCACATACTTTACACACAATCTTCTTTGCTAACCATATGAAAGTCTTACATTATGTGCATTAGTAAGCTAACTACATGTATAAGAAAGCATAACATAAAATAACGTTCCTTGATACTCCAGTGTTCTTTAAAAGTGTTTATTTGCTGAGATTCTGCTAACCTCTTAGGAGTTCAAATAGATCTTTTGTTAATCTTTGATGTTGTTTCGTAGATGCCAGCAAAGAAACTTCAAATGATCGTGACTGCTGGTGCCTAAGGATGCTATTTGATGCCAGTTTAGAAGATGCATCCTTAACTTAAACTGAACTCCATAGTATTTTTCATAATATAAAACACACCCCATAACAAGCAAGTGATCATGTCATTGTTGAAAGGGAAGTCACCAAAAGGAGAACATGGAATAAACCATCAATACCGATTGTGGATAAAAAATAATTATAACCCACATAGTGTAAGAGCAAAAACCTCTTTGCAATGCTTCCTCTATTTATACGTTTATTTTTAACTTGTTCCAAAGAGGTGAATACGAAGCCTAGGGGACGTAGGGGATTTATTTTCCTACCTTGATCCCTTGCAATAGGATTGTGTTCCCTTAAAAAGTTTTCAGCATTTTGTTGAACTGAAAATCTTCCTGCTAAACAAGACAACACAATCTTGTGTTCAAACCATGACAGAAACCTTCTGTTGGAAAGACAGAATGAACAAAAAAAAGAAAGAAAAGAAATAAAAAATATAAAGAATTGTTTGACCTCACATAGTAACGATGTCATCTGCTCATAGTTTTGGCAGTGAAGTTCCCTTTGTGTTTGTAGTATGACATGTTAAATAAGCACCCACTTTTAAGTTAATATTGGTTTTCCAAACAGTTTTTTGCACCAAATAATATGTTTCGTCTGAGGATCTTTAAAAGTGTACATAATCGAAATTTTAAATGGACATTTGTAATCACTGTGCATGCAAAAAAGATTCTCACGCAAAGCAATTTGCGTTAGAATGCAAACCAAATGCAAGGGAAGACTAAGTCATTCTGATGGAACGCAATCTTCTGTGTCCCTTAAGGGCTCCGTAGTGAAGTGATCTGTAGTCTTATTCACAGAACAAAATCTATTACATCTATACCAGGCTGCTGTTTTTCATATCTCAGAGCAGCTGAACCCAAAATGGCATCCAATGTGACCAACTACACTTTGATGTCAGCCGGTGTCTCAGACATATTGTAGGCATTCTGCGCATGGGCTGGTAATGATCCTCTAGTGTCATGAAGACACGCCACTAGCCCTTTTACAATCCACCTGTCACTCTCAATATGAATGTTTGAGCTCAGCACAAAGGACATTTGATGTCTGAAGGTGAAAATGAAACTTTAAACAACCAAGCTTTTGAACCATATGTGAGCTGACTGTAAAACAAAGGTGGGTAAATCCTGGTGTTTATATGGAGTTTCACTCCGCAACACCAGCCAGACCGCAGTGACCTCATTGATTTTTATTTTGTGCATTACTGTCAATGCACACGTACAACTGGGTGAATCAAACCAAGCGTCCATCTGTATTTCACTGATGTTGCTTGTGAAAAAAAAGATGTTGGAAGTTGACTGCATAATTTATTTTCGAAGTAAACGGGAGAAAAAGATTACTGTACAGAATGAGTTCATCCAGAGTCCAAGAGGGTACATTTGGCCAAGCTGGCAGAACAATCAAATCTGGGTCAAATCTGGGACAAGAAATAATTAAGTAACTAAACATGAACTGTAATACAGGACATTCCCTGAGTATCCTTTTATAAATCTTCCCAAGAGAAAGGCATAAAATGGGTCAACAGGAAAAGCAGCCAATTTGTTTTGCAGGATTCCATAGGTATAAAAAATGGATTAAATAATCTTTTGGTGGCAAAATTAATTCCTGTCATTAATTAATATGATTTCTGAAACCTGGACTGTAGTTACTGATTCCTAAATGAGAAAGAACCTCAGGTGAAAGAATCAAGTCATTATTCCAAACTTCTTGAGACAAGAAAAAGCAGCAATTTTTTTGTGAAACAGAAGAGTCTGAACCATGCATTATTCAAGGTGAGTCTGAAGTGTCATGGTAATCGAAGCCTAGCGCCAACTGCAAGCCTTTTTTTAACCAATATTGCATAACAGATTACCGGCTTTGCCCTCGCAGACGAGCAATATCTAGGACTGTTAGTACCAACATCAATATGGTGTGATACCTTCATGGGCAACACCCATAAACCCTTTATGAGGATTTAATTAGCATAAAATCAGAGTGTGTTTAAAGGTCTAAGAAGGTTGCCAGGGGTCTGAATACATTTGTCATATGTACAACTTTTCCACTTGAAATCGAGATTATGATGCAAGTTTATAAATATCTCTAACCTCATCAGCATAACGATGAGAAGTTGATTTTACACGGGTAAAAAAAAAAAAACAAGGATTAGAAAATCAGATGAAGGCCAATTTCAGAGATTTCTCCTGGGACAGAGATCAAGACAGAGACCTAAGACCCACTATTACACACAGAACTGCTGATTATCATTGATTTAAAGCTCAATAATCAATTAATCCCACCTGGTTTGTTGAATAATTTAGAGCTGCCTGGCTTCTGATGCCATACCTTTCGCAAAACCCTACACTAGGGAGTAATCCCACTAACCGTGACACTGGTAAGCTCTCCCTAGCTGCTCTTAAGCCATACCAGGTACCCTCCATACAGTAAAGGAGATTTATGGAGCTTCATGTATAAATTGGCTTTGAATTTAATATGTAACACCCTCTTGCTCCTGGTTTTACAGGAGGGTTAGGAAGCAACCTGGACTGACTTTACATTCTTATTTTCATCACATCGATGGCAAATAATGCTGCAAACAAATCAAAAATCCTTACTAATGTGACAGGTGGAATAATGAAGTGATTATTCTTCCTTTAAGGTTAAAATTTTCACCAGTTTGGCACTTTTACCAAACACAGAGCTTCCTTCTTCAGTTTTTCATTAATAAAATATCTTTTTATTTAAACATTTTATGTGTCAAAACCTTTGTTGGTGCTGCAACTTTACAGGTAACGAGTGTCGCAATACTGTAAGAGGTAAGAGTGTCTGATGCAAGCAACATTAAAAGACTTTTATGATGACAATTAAATTACCACAACTTCGCAGTGAAGCCTTCATTATTTTTGCTGATTATTGTAAAACTTTTTGTCTCTGACAGGAGTGGATGAGGAGAACCTTCCCGTATCAAACTACAAATAGTTTTAATTGCAGAAGTTCAAAATTCTAACATATGACAGCAGTAAAAATAATAATAAATATTAATGTGCTTTTAAACTGACACTTCATGCTGTATTGTGCAAGTTATTATTACTAGTAAGGAAATTTCAGAAGCCTTATAACAGAATGCACAACATCTAATTTGGCATTTAAGACTAACTAGGATTACTATAATTTAACAATCAAACAGGCAGGAAAGTATCACCCCCCCCATAGAGTTTAAAATGAGTCGTGGAAGGGGGTATTTATCTGTGAAAACCCACAGCTGAAACTTGACTCGTCACTGCTGGAAAAACTTTGGTTTGAGGAATTCAGCACTGGTTCCAGGAGGTGGTCGCCACCAATTTGACACAGTATTGTTTATAATTGGATGGGAATAGTTCACTTTGAAGCTGAGCACATAACACTGACAGAACGCATTACAAGTGATGGTGCGCAGAGCATTATGGCCGGACTCATTTTTCTTGCTTGGGACACAAATTTGAGATTTATCTCTGTCTGGACTGCAACCCTAAATGCATTATCTGACATGACGGAGTGACTGTTGCCTCACATTATGCAGCAAGCAGCAGGCCTTGCATTTTATACCCAAGTCTGTCCTGAAGATTTATAGATAGTGTCTTTAAAAAAAAAACAGGACATTAGTGAAAATACACAGAAAAGAGTTTGTTCTACTAGGAAAGTGTGTTAGATTCCCTATTTAAAGCCTTTAAAAAAAATCCCTTCCTCTTCTACATTTTAAACACAAAAAATGAATGTGCTGTTTGGGATTTTTTGTTATAGACCAATAAAAAATTAGTGACATACTTATGAAATTTTAAAAAAAGCAGCAAATTGATGGGAAGACAGATTAAGCTAAATAAAGAATGATCCTAGAAGAAATCTGTTGGTAGCTTAAAGGGTCTTGAGACTGGGGAAGAGATTCACCCTCTGGTATGCAACCTACAGCTCAACTGGCACATATGGCTTTTTGGCCCCTCCACTGTGGCCATTGGAAAACCAAAGTAATGATTTGAAATACTAAGGCAATAGGAAAGAGCAAATTTTAATTTCTTAAGATAAACGCACTTTAAAATTATATGTTTAATGAAGCTATAAACTATGAAAACAACCGTAAATATACATTCATCAGGGTGCTTCCATTAATGTCCAACTAAATAAATAATGGACAAAAATATTCCAGAAGAAAAAAAAAAACACCTTCAAAAGCTGTAATTGCAGTGAAGCGTGGTTCTTCAATGTTCTCAATCAAAATCCATTCATATGGAATATAAATCTAAACTAAACTTTGAAGATAAACATATATAGAATAAATGACAATGACAAAATGTGAACAAATACAAACACTATACATGAGCTGAAATGCGAACCACTGAGATATGGGAAGAGCTGAAAAGTGGACAAGAAAAAGCAGCAGAATCTAGGCAAGTGGTAAAAATGTACACTCTGAAATAATATTCTCACACCATACCTGATAGCGTAACGCACTTCACACTGTCTCATGTTCACACAGAAGCTCCCTGTTCCCACACACTAAAGCACCGAAAACCACAGCCAGTTAACAGCTTCATCTTTTTACAGGATTAACACGCCGAAAATATAAATCCTTTTTAACACTCGGCTTGTTTAGGACATCATTTTACTTTTGTTTTGTAGGTTTTTAAAAGCTTGAATATTTTGAGTTAAGAAGAGTGAATGAAACGGTCATCCGAATGTGAGATTAGACAAACTCAATTTGACATAACACTAGATCCCGAGTAGTTATGGTGGTTAAAGACCACAGATGCCAACTAAAAAACAAAAAACTATAAATATCTGAGACCCCTCTACAGATGGGTATCCTATGTTCAGCCTTATCTTCGCTTTTCAGAAACAGCCAGTCAGTGCCGAGGAAAATAAACGGCATTTCTGAGTTGAACACTTAGCAAACATCAGAGTGTCAGGTAGCGTGGCACCTAGTTATTTCAGCTTCCGAAGCTGAATTGAAATTTTAGTAATACTAATATTTTCTATTTGCTCAAGGAAAACATACCAGAACAGGAGGATTTAATGCTTGTATTTAATATAAAACAACAACCATTCTTTAAAAAGCCTTAAGTAGAAATATCAAATGCTTAAATATAATCTTATATTTCATGCTTAAATCACTAGATTTGCCCAACAGGTAATTTGTGACACTCTTTGATCAGCAGCTACAGTAAACAATGTTTTCAGAACTTATTAAACCCTTTCCTCTTAGGTTGATTCCTTTTCACCCTTAAGCGCTTATATTTATCACAATTCCATATGTTCAGCAGACCTGCTTAATGGAAAAAGTTTTTCTTTTTGGGTTATAGCAAATAAATAAGGAATGTGGACCTGAAAGCCTGAGAGCAGTCTGTAAGTCTGTTGGTATTTCATTCACTATTTCATATTTACTCATAATAAACTCTATTACTCATCTGGATGAACTGTTTTGGTGCATGAAATGGGTTTACCCAACTCATATCTTCACAAAAATAATAGATGATACGATCATTATAGTAAAATGCATTTTAAATAAATCCTCAAAATGTTTTGACCTCCAGCAGTTGTGAATTTTAAGTTTGGTTTTTGCCTTTGTTTTGGTCATTTATTTTTTTTGCTGCTTGTCATTTTGGAAATAATTTCTTTGCGTTAGTTTAACTATTTCCCTTGTGTTCAAAGAAATGTTACTTTAAAAGTGGCGTTTTCTTTTTGATATTCATTTATTGATGACTTCTAGTTTTTTCCTTGCACACATCTACTTTCTATGCTGATTTTTAAGTGTATTTCTTCCTGTTTCCGGATTATTTTAGTTTCTGGCTCCAATCCCTTCTCATCCCTACTCTGTTCATCTTTTCCCTGCTTACTTATTTCCCTCCTCAGCTGTATTTTAGTCTCCAGCAGCCTCAGTTTACCTCTGATTAGTTCCCTCTGGTTTATATGCTGTTCTTTAACTTCCCCCTATATATTTAAGTTCTCCGGTTTCTCGGTTCTCCACTGGGTTCTATTGTTCATTCCATTGTCCTGATCTTTTGCGCTTGTCCTGTATTTCTATTGTGTGCTGCTTAGAATTCAGCATTGTATTCCCTATACTGTAAGTCACTTCTCTGAGCCGGGGTACTTTTACTCAAGATAATAATAGAAACATTGCATTTTAGCTTGCTGATGATAAATTCCTGAAATTTTACTACAAATGGTCTTAGATTAAGATCATTATTTATGTTGTTTTAACAATCCGAAACCCTATTACACTTCAAGTTTGTTTTTTTCTGCTATTTTGAAAAACTACTTAATTCTACCTATTCCTGCTTTATAACACTCTACAGGCGCAAATAAAGTATAATTTGTTGTTGACATTAGAGTCAAATGGTTTAGAAAAGCCTGCAGAACTCTAAATATGCAAGCATCTACGCAGCAGACGGAGACATACTGTTAGTACACACAGTGGAGCTTTGTGTCACAAGGCTATTTTATGTTTTTTATGTGGTATTTTCTGAAGCAACAGTATTTGATCTAATTAAGCTTTTAGATGAGGCTGACCTGCTACATGACCAGTGGAGCAAAAGCGTGTCGTTTTCCCGCGGTGGGGTTTATTTAGGCGCGGCAGAGCAGAGCAGAAAATGCATTTACAACCTTTGAGGCTGGAGGCAAAACGTGTCTTCTACCTGCATCCCTGCCCAGCTGGTACAACAACCATTTCATGTGAGCTGAATGTGATTATGTTCACATCCACTGCAAGAAAGTAAAGCAGTTTCTGTCAAAGCCGGTATGACAAATGTCTGTCGTACTCTTAAAAGAATTGTCGGAACCTAAAGACAGGAGTCTTTTATTTTCCTATCAGAATAAATCTAATCTGACGTAAATAAGGAATTAAAAGCAAAAAGGATTATTGATTTAAAAAGTTATTTGCAAGAATCTGGGCTCAAAGAAAACTTTTTAGGTGATCCAATGGTTTTCTAAGCTGAACATTCAGTCATGACAAGATGTGAAGTTTTACTTTCTCAGTCAATTGTAACAACTAATAAACAAGTTCTCCATTCACAACTAGAACCTAATTTATCAGAGACAGAATAAAACATATTCCCTCTTACAAATCTGGTGTGACTTAGTCAATGTAGACCAAACGGTGCCCAAGTGCAGTTCTTGAGAAATACTGTTGTGCATGTTCTAGATGCTTCCCTTCTCCAACACAACTGAATCAAGTAAGATGCTTATTGCCAGGCCTCTGCAGAGTTGAATGACAACTGATGAGACAATTCAGCCATTTGATCAGCTATGTTGGAGCAGGAGTGTTTCTAAAGGTCGCAGAACAGTAACTCCTGGGCAGTTTACTCGCTGACACCCCTACCTTAAACAGATATGTGATTATTTTCCATACTAACCCAATTAAATTGTTAATAGAGGAGTTTAATCTAAATTTTCAGGTATTAAAAGTGAAAGAAGTGAAGAACCACAATGGATAGGTGATATTTTAGACATTTAATAATAGAAATTTGCTGACCAGCTCAGTGGCGTGTCGTCTGCTAATAAATTTGCTGGTATCACCCAAGAGTCGTTACATTATTAAACCATAAATGCAAATGCCCTTTAGGGAAGACTGCACTCTGCCTTTATGTGACAGTTTGCTTTTCTCCTTCCTATAAATGCCTTATTTCTCCCCCTGATGGGGGTCACATGAACACAGGAAGGAGCAATCTTTCCCTTCCTTTGAGAGTGGCCAGTTCAATGACTTTTCCATCTCTCCGAATTCACCGGCTTTGACCCAGTGGATCCTTCCCAAAAAAAGAAAATAAATAAATAAATAAATGCTGGGTTTTTCAAGCCTGAGCGTTTTCAGGGGCTTCATTTAATAAGATAATTTCACACAAATTACAAGCTCCCAGTGCACAGAAGTAATGTCATTACACGCTTGCTCGGTGACAAATTCCTGGCTGAGATGAGGTGAAGCATGCACAGGCCTGAATATCCTAGCAATGCGAGGGAAAACAGTACAATGACTCCCTCTACTCTCTTTTCTCTTTAAAGAGGTAGTTGTGATAAGTATAAAATTATAGTTATCGGATGAAGCTGCAAATGCTGGGTTTACGCCTCCTACGTGACAAATCCTGATGCCTACAGTTTGTTCTCTTGTCAGAAAGAACACAAAGCAATTACATATACGGCCAGGCAGACTGCAGAAGATCGTGCATTGGCGGTGACTTATTTGACACTAATTCACTGGCTGCTCGCAGTCAAACAAGGACACATCCTGAATCCTCACTGTTTTTTGTTCATTCTTTTTAGCAAATTTCTATGTTTTGAGTTGAAACACTTCAAGGTTCACAGTAAGTTTTTGTCCGACTCATCTTGAAAGTTGTGAAGCAGACAATACTTTTCAGTAAAAATCTATTTGCCTTGTCAGATAGTTCATACAGTATATTGAAGTTATATTACCGTTTAATAAGCATTTGAAACTAAACACAGCGCATTGTAAGATGAGGTTTACCATCTATCCATAAGGCTATAATGAGTAGCAACCCACCCGAACAGTGTCACACCTACTCTCTTCCTCCTTAAATTTAATGCAGGAGACCCAACTCACATCAATTTACAAAGTCCAACTGAATCAGGCTGCTGCTAACTGTTTATCAAAGCTACCATGTGAGCAAAGTACGGGAGCCAAATTAACTTTTACAAGTTGATGGACGCCAAAACAATTAAGAGACTGAGATCTTGTTTTTCAAATACTTCCAGAACAAAATGCCTTTAATGAATTCAGCCAACAGAAACAAAAGCTCTCTGATCCCTCTCATTAGGGATCACATTTTAAGTTATGTTTTGTAATTCGCAGTTTGATTTGGCTGGTGTTTTTTCTAAGTACCGAGTTTTACTGATAAAAAAAAAAGAAGATGAAATCAGAAATAAATTGTCCTATACCGTTTCACAGTTGTTACTGGTTTAGATTATACCCTGTCTATTTGGATCACAGTTCTACTTATTTTCTGTGTCACAGATAGCATGGGTATCACCTTAAAATGTTGTCCTTTTTAGGTACATTACTTTGGTACTAAATACCTACTATTAATATAAAAGGTTCACTCCTCTACAACATCAATTTCAGCGGCAGGGTGGAGGCACAAACATCATAAAAACTTAATCAGCAGAATAAGTGGTTTATATTATAGAGTCTATATCTCATCCGTCCTTAGTCTATAATCACCACTTCGTGCAATATTGTGGGTGTACTTTTGTCTATTTGTAGCGGTTACTGGGCAGGTCACCAGTTCATCACAGGAACGCGCCATTTGGTGCAATAATTTTATTTTTGCTATCTAAGTAAGTTGTATGTACGCTGTACGAGATTACACCACAGCATCCAGTGTGGGTCCTTAGGCAAGACCCTTCGCGCTACTGCCTACCTGGCGCCACAAAGTAGGCTTCCTCGGTGTGGTTACACCAAAAAAAGGATTTCACTGCAGTTGTACGGTGTATGACCATGTATGTGATAAATAAAGATTATTATTATGACTTTTATTATGACAACAGCATATGGCATATAACCACCGGATTATAAAAAGAACAACAAAATGAGCTACAACTATTTAAATCTAAATTCTAAAAAGTTTAAACAAGTCCAGCTATAGTTCAGTAACTCAGTTTGTAAGATTGAATCAGTAATGTGGCTGGATAACTCAATTGGAAGGTCACCTGACTTTCACTCTTGGTGCCTGGGTTCACTTCCAGGCCTGTGCAATGGGTTAAAACAACACAACATCTTTAAACTGTAAATATTGGTTATTATCAGCTTATTCCTTCTGGGAAAAAATTTCAACAATATTTATTATATTTTAGCTTACAAGTGATGATAAGTGCCTACAATTTTGCATTTGCAGTAAACCCCAGGGGTATGTACGCTCTCTTGTGTTTCCTGATCTTTTTCTGCCGGCTAAAGTCTCTTGCTTTACTTGCTTCTGGCGCCTCTGCCATTGTTTTCTTTTCTGTCATAAACCTTTCGGTCTTTCCTTGTCCATCATCTCTATTCAACACTGAGCCACCAGGCTACTTCTTCTGGTTTAAACAGACGTCCCGTTGATTAGTTTGAGCATTGCTTCCAACCAATGACTGTTATTCAAGCATGAATTATGACATTAATACTAAATACTTCTGCCTCTCGCATCCCATCCCACACTATTAAAGGCTACTGTTCAAGGGTAAGGTCCACAACGAACACATTTAGGTAGACCCATCAGAAGTAAGTCAGATGTGTGTTTTTTTAGACCCAATGTATAGAAGATTGAAACTAACTAAAACTAAAGCAGAGAAACAAAATACTCAGTTTTAATCACTTTTCAATTGTGTTTTTTTAATCCAAGTTTTATGTAACATGTTTTGCACCATTCAGCTCAAAAGCAAAGATATGAATAAGTTTATCTTGAGCTCAAACTATCACTTGTTTTGATAAAAGTGTGTTATTCAATGTGTTACAATAGCAGCCCTTTGAAGCTCGCGGTTTTCTATCCAAAGGTATTGATCCTGAAAGTAAAAATGTTTCTAACTTTGAACAATGATTGAAATAAAAACAAGAATCTGAAGCTCGTTCAGAGGAATTAGATTTTTGATTTTTAGTTGAGAACATGTTTCAAGTTCAGGAGAATATTGAAGCTGGAAAATATGATCTATAAAACCCGAAAGCTAACAAAAGAAGTACTTATATTCTCACTTGTACCAGCAGGTTCCTGAACACACAAGCCCCCCCCGTGCTAATTGTTTTTCTAAACTGCTGAAAGGTACAAAAGCATGCAGCTGTTACAAAGCTGTTGATAGAACAAAAACATACCAAGCAGAATCTCTTAGACAGTGACTAGGAAAAAAAGATAAGAAGCCATTTAGCTGAACTGTGTTTTATTTAAAGCTATTTTAAGATGAGTAAGCGGCGACTGCCAGAGGCCCATACAGTCATGTGAATTGGACAGCTGGAGATTATGGAGCGTGATTACTCAGTCTTGACATTCAAAGCTATAAAAAGGGTTAAAAAAATGTTGAACAAATTTCAAGGCTTAGATGGAGCAGGAATGTATTTTTCAACGCGACTCATTTCTGATGACAAAACAAACAGCTTTGAATAAAAGAAAAAAAGATGCATCTTAAATGTGGCCTTTATTTATTTCAGGAGGGAACAAAGGCCTATTTTTGTTTGCTCGTTGTTAACTTTTAATTATCCTTTTTGCTGGATTTAACTTTGTTAAGCCTCTTCAGTGTTTGTTGCTCATATTTACACATTCATATTTAATCACAGCTGGAATATGTGGAGCAGATTCTGCTTTTTATCTTTTGACAACCAGACAAGAAATACAAAATCCCTCATCAGAAGTAAATTCAAGATTTTATTAATGCCATCCTGCCTCCTATTCCATTATGAAATCTCAGTAGGAGTTAAAGCATGAATTAAATTTTATGAAATAAAATAACCAAAAAGGAAAAAAAGTAATTTCATGCTTTCTGCATTTCAGTGTGATTTCTATTATACAGAGTAAATGAGCCATGACTAACTGACACCTGTTTTTCTGAGAAGTTTTCTAGAAAGCGACCTTTATCAACTACTCTCAAACTTTTTTATAAATGTATTTCTCACCAACTTACTTTAACAACATTTTGGAAAGCTTAAAGCCATTTAATAATACTCTTATACAATTGTATTGCAGCACGTTCTGTAATGGCATTTCTGTCATCATGTTGTTCCTGCAGCTGTTCTGCATTTAAGTGTTCCTGCGACAGTTTATGATGATAAAATGTGAGAGATTTGAGTGTCTTTGCAGGCAATTGCTGGGTGAGTCAATAAACCCTACGCCTAATTTATAAAAATTAAACATATTTTCTCCATAGATTAAATCATTAATATCTGTTTACAGCCATGTGTGGCAAAAGGCAGAGGAAATCCTTGAGTCAAAGTCACATTTTAAATATCCATAGCCTCACTGGATCATTAATAGATTATAGGTTATGATTCAAGTGTTTTCCTGCTACCTTTGACATTTCTTCCACTCAAAATGATTGGAGTAAAATTTTATTTGGCAGGGATTTAAACAGTTTTAAGATGTAAACTCCATAAAATAGTCATTAGGTAAATGGCCAAAACTCTGACTGTATATGGCACGGTATAAAGCGCCATATACATATACTTTGTTTTAGGAGGCGATATACATTCTGAAGCAAAGTGCTGGTCTCATTAATGACAGGCCTAATACCATGCTGTTGTATGGCAGAGTGATTGCAATCCTGGCCAGATCCTTTCGCCTCTTCTCTCCCCTCTTATAAATCAGAGTAACAACCAAAAAAATATGCTTTCAATTTTTTTACTTTCCTCCTAACTGAGCAAACAGTTGGGAACAGTGCTGCAGAGAGTGAAGTTATCTTTCAGCATCTGTATATGAAATGACCCTTTTTCACGGAGAAAGACGTGCTGTGTCTGATAGTTAAAACAGGCCTGAGCTGGACCTTCGTAATGTAATTCAATGATCTTTTCACAATTTGTTACACTTCTAGTAGCAAGGTTGGGAAGAATTTTGTCGTGTCTCATCCAGACCGCATAGGGTCATAGCAAATACAAGAAGAGGTAGAAACAGCCAGAAAAAGAACAAGGGAGATAGAGAGAATTTTTTAGTAGAGCAAACCATACATGGATATAGAAATTGAAAAATAAACCATTATATCTCAAGCTGATTACTTATTTACCTTGTTAATTGCTAATGTGAACTATAGACTATACAAGTGCCTTGTCTACCAATCAACATATGATCATTCATCCTTAACTTTTCCCCGTTTTTACATTTTAGACAGTTTTACCTGACTTCAAATTGTAGCTTATAAGACAAACAAAATTTACATAACATTTTACATCCTGGTGTAAGAGATTCTCCCTTTTACTTCGCACTTAAAAAGAGTTCAAATATAAAAAGGCAAAAAGTAAAGTCTCCTAATGCTGCATGCCAGGTAAGCGCATTTATCGCCGTGACATCTACGTCAGAGTCTAGGCTTTGTTGTTTCACATGCTTAATGATAACCTATGACTATATTGGGCTGACAGTTTAATTTTTAATACGCAGTGTGTGAGCACTCCAAAAAGGTCAAATAACCCCTAGCTGAATTGAACAGAAAACGGGTTGGACTGCCCTCCTGTTGGAGCCACTCCATGCATTCAGAATGGTGACAAGTGTGAGTCTTCATAAGTGCCGATAGAGCATCTGTATCACGTACCACCCGTGTACATTTTGGTGAGTTTCCACATTGACAAACGTTCAGTGACAGCATGGCTTAGCTAAGATCCCACTGTAGATCAGATGCATAATAAGGAAATATGGCAGTACGATATATTTATACCAGCTGGATTTTTAGCTATTCACAATAATATTAGTTTCTAACCAACTTGAACACATAGTTTTTGAGGCTTCACATATATTTGGAGTTATGTCATTTAAATTTGGATGGTCCTTAAAGTCACCATACATCAAAAGCTCTGATGGAATATTTGAAGTAATGAATTAATCAAAAGTTCATTGCTCTTATCGATTAACTAACGATTTATTGATGAACGGCTGTTTTCTTCGTATCTAGAGGGTCTTTCAATAACACGAGTACTCCAATTTTTTACAACGTCCTGAATTAAAAAACAAACAAACCAGCAATTTCTATTATTTTGTCAGTTTATTAGTGTGTTAAACACTTGCTAAATGTTTTCATCAGGCTTTTATACATCGGCATATTTACAAAATAAAACAAAAAACAATTAAATATCACTTTTTGGTTTTTTTTCTACACACAATGCTGCTTTCCTTGCCTCAGACCTGTCGCTGCGGCAGACACTGGCAGTCACGCTGTGTGTCCTTGAACGGGTAGCTCGAGCTTTCAACCTTATCATTTCAGTACTTGATACAAAAAAAGTTTGATATAAACAGCATTTATCGCCGAGATGTTTCCTGTTCAAACCGCTGTGCGATTAGTCATTGCTTAAGATGTCGCTAACAGTCTGATAAGTAAAACTTGGCCAATATTAGCAACCGATATTTAATTTAATCCTCTTGCTGTTTGTGTTTTGATAGAGTATGGGGATTGGTCGCGTTGTATTTTTTGGTTTAACAATTTGTAATGTTATGGAGCATAGTGTCAGAATTAACTGCCCTGGTACACTTTGAAACTTTTAACATTCTGCTATGACGAGTCACTGGCTCTTACATTAGTTTAAAAAAATTTTAATATATGGAATCATAATTTAATTCAGAACCAGTCAGAGTCCGATATGAATGTCCAGACTGGCCAAACAGGGAGATTTAAATTTTTTATTACGGCCACTGATTTTTATGGGCAGATAAATAAATAACAATTAACAACGGTTGCTGCAAAACGTACGTCATCTGTAACATGAACTATCTCATTTCGGCTGTTAACATCACACAAAGCCTGATATGGCTGCTTAAACTGGCAGGTATTATGGAGACCCATCTATCCTAGCAATAAATAAATATCTACATAGATGTTACAGATCCTTGTTCACTTAAATCACAGAGTGAATCTGAGGAAACGTAAAGCTGTTTAAAACAGCAAAAAAGGTCCCGACATGAACCTGAGAATGAACATCTGCTGTTTGTAATGAAGAAATGGTCTGATGGGAGGCAGAGACCCCGGTCACACAAGCCCCGGTAGCAACACTGTAATGTGACAGTATGATTTAAGTCCTGTGTCTTCGTAAGGTCCGTTATCTCATGCCACTAACAGGACCACGCCGATACGCACCGACAACCACAGGCTGCCGTTCGGGCGGCAGAGCTGATAATGGAGAGGCTCTGTCTATGCAACATCCGGCCACAGCTTACAGTTACATGAATCACACTCTGAGCCCGCTGTCACATACATTTGCATCCAATATTTTTCATGATTATGTATTAAACTGAATTTCCTACTTATTGTTTTAAGAGAATCAGGATTAACAGCTTGCGGTCTGGATGAGAGACGACAATAAGCTTCAATCACCAAGACGCTACATCAGTGGATTCACCAACATGGTTTCTCTCTGAACTTGAGGATAATTTACATCGTAGACATGAATCTTACTGTAGCTCTGCCACCTAACATCAACTATAGCAAACATGTCATCACTGTTGGACAATTTAGGAACCCTTTCTCTCTTTTAGTGCTGACACCAAACTCAGCATGGAATTTTTCAATTGAAATTCAGTTGTTGTAGAAATATATCCAGGTAAAAAGACATTTAATCTTCTCTTTATCCTAAAAGCACACTGTCTTCCTTTCGCTATTTAGCAGTTTAATTCTTTCAGGGTTTAATTTTTCAGCTATGTGCAGAAACTGCAGAGTTTCTTGTCAGACCATCCGTTTACCAGATCTGCTGGAGAATAAGTCGGCTATGTCATGGCGTTCCTCCCGAACATGCATGCAAGTGGAAGCTGAGATGCTGCATCTTCTCAGCTGCTGTCGGCAATGTGGATTATTACAAGTAGTGTTGATCACTGTTCCATCTTTTTTTTTTTTTTTTTTACCAGTCTCATTATTGTCCATGCACTAGCAGGGAGCCACTGACAGTAAACCACTGCATGGACAAGTAAGCACAAATTACAGGGTGAAAGTAGAGTGGCTGCTGCAGTAATGTGCTCTTAAGAGTACAAGAGGTTCTTGTGGACTCATGTCTGAAGTTAGCTCCAGCTAAGAGAGCAACAAAGAGCTGCAGGGTTGGATCAGTGTGAATTAGCTCCACCTAATGACAGTGGTTATTCCCTTCTCTCTCTCTGGTTACAGTAAACTATACTCCGTATAACCTAATTTGAAAGCTGTTACTGTGGATACTCATTGTGTCAGAGCACTGAAGTGTTTGCAGCCTAAATTGTGATAAGACAGGCACAGCCGTGAAGAGAAACTTCTCATTACATATTCATTCAAAGTGCCTCATTACTGCTCCTTGAGTTAGGTCTGTGTGACCAATCAGCATCGATTGAGGCGCAGCATCTTCCCCAGAAGCATTATGTCCCGTAATGAGATTCTTTTCCCTGAGCATGCATCCCTAATCCCACATATCTAGCTGTGCTCTCTGGGTTTTCTGCACAGCTGAGCCGTGGTCAAAGTGGGATGCCCTACATGAAATTCAGTGTTAATGCTGCCATCCTGAATGAGAACCCCACAATGGAGCTGAAATGAAATGGATGCTATGCATATTACAAAACATGTTAATCCTTTTAAGAAGTTAAAAGAGGTCTTGATGACATGAGGGAGAGACAGGAGTGCAGCGCTCTGTGGAAGTGAGCAGGAACGGGTTGGAAAAATGAGCTTTGTCCTAAACAATGGCAAGGCCGTCGGCACGCTCCTACAGTCATTACCCTGTGATTCTCTCGGGAGCATTAGTAGACAAAGGAGAACATCATGGGCTGATCTTTAAGCTGATCTCTAAAAGGGAACATAAAAATCCTTAAAGTATTAAATGTACTTCCATGTACGGATGGTAACATAATGTCGGCAAGTATTTGAAGCTTGTTGCTATCTCGTTCTAAGCATAACAGTTAGGCTGGCTGTGTGAAAATTATTGGCAAGTACAAAAATTATACAGACGACTTTTGCTCTACAGACTCCACGTACTATGCAGAAAACTTGGGGAGAGGGTGTTAGCAAAGACACGCATGATGCATTTGGTGGAATGGGTCATGTTAAAGATTGGGATAATAACTCAGTGTTTTCACAACCGATGCATTTTCGCTGTCCTCTCGAAAACCCTACTTATGGTAGCAACTTGTTGGAGTAGCTCTGTTTTTCTTTCCTTTACATTCTGAGAGGTTTTGTTATGCATCAACGAATTTGATACTAATTTTAATTGTAAACTACTGGGTCTGATTTATCACTGTTAGATTTTTTCCACATTTTATCTCCATACAAGCTTTTCCTGCGAGGCATTCTTCCTCAGTGTCTGCGCCAAATGGGTTCAACAGAATACAACTTAATACAACTTAGATTTGTCAGCTAACAGTGAAAAAAGAACAATTATCGTATATGGACAAGTCAGTGATAAAAATTAGCCATGTTGATGAAGTAACTGAAAGAGTAAATTCAGTCAAGACCAGAGCTCTGAATCACAGACAGTTTGTCTCACTCTTGCGTGATAGTGAACATAGAGACTTAGGTTAGCAAACGACTGGGAGATGGCGGAGAATGGAAAGGGTTCTGAGCAGAGGATGGGACCTGAAGACAGAAATTCTGAAAGTTTAGTGAAAGGAACAAGGGGATATGCCAGAGCTTAACACTGGCAGAGCTGGTCTTAGATGTTAATGAATGAATTGAATGAATTAAAGTAACTGGTGTTTTCTACTAAACACTACAAGAACTAAGGTAAAGCAGACAGAAACACAGGGGGCAGTTATTGCTTGTTTAACATAAAGTTGCCGGTTGCCGTGACGATGGTGCGTGGCACACCATTTGCAAAGAAAATTTTTGAAAAATAAACATCGGTGAACAACGAGGGATCCCCGTATGTACAAACACACACACACACACACATATTTCTGTTGAGGTCCACTGACAATAATTAGTGCTGATGGATCATGCAAAAAAAAAAAAAGGACCTCCATGTTTAATTCTGCATTTAAAAAAATTAACAAGTCAATCTGTTAGGGCAGCTGCATCACAGAATGACTGCCAAAATCAAGCTGCCTAATTAACTAGTTTCCCTGAACCAACATTTTTTTGGATAATCTCCTTCCCTCTGAGGCTGCTCTAAGGCTACTTTTTAAAAGGCCTTATGTGCCATTTTAATCCCCTTTGGAGGCAAATCTAACTTTGATGAAATATCATGAGAGGGAATCTCAGAGACATGATGAACTGAAGAGTAACACTTTGGCTAAAAAGACAACCAAAAATCCATTGAGAAATCTCTCTGCACCAAAAAAAAATACTAAATGTAGTTTGGCTTACCTGTCTTTTCCTGTCTCCTTCTTGAACACCATGTCGCAATAGTTCATCCTGTCCTCTGTGGTGACATAGATACGAGCGTGGGGGTAGTTCTCTGATGCCTGTCGCAACATGTTGTAAACGATGCCCTTTCCATCCTTCCTCATGTTCCGTAGTGGCCCCCACACCACATAGACGGTGTCGTTACCCTGGCCGAAGAAGTGCTGTGGCTTCTGCAGCAGGAGGGGCACACTTGTGTGAGAGACGACCCGGAGGGTGGTCCGCCAACCGACGTCGTTTTCGAATCCTCGTGTGGGAGCGTTGTTCATGCGCCAGATGCAAGCAGAGCGGTCTATCTGTGAGCCGGCCGCCTGGCCCAACATCTGACCCGAGCTGGATACGATACTACACAGCTCACAGTTCACCTTCAAGGGCTAAAAAAACCAAAACAAATGTCTTTTTTATTTATTTTTTAAAGGTGAAATATCAAGATCAGCTCCAGAGGACAAGTCAACAAGTCAACAGTTCATCCATCAGGGGAAAAAATAAATAAATAAGCTCACATGTTTTCGTAGAGGAATCAGCCTCAAGTCTAAAATTTACTTTTCTTGTAAGAAAACACCAATTATTTATTTATTTCACTAGAATTTCAAGGGATAAACCAACACAAGAGTAAACGTGGATAGTAAAAGAAAATATGACCATGGGTCTTTTGAGTCACATTTTCCTATGTCCTTTTATTTAAAACATAGTCTGGTTGTTCTTTGAATAACAGTTTGAATATTTTGCCCTAGAACAGCGATTGGATTCAAATCTGGACTTTACCTGGGCTATTATTACACATGAATATGTTTTGATCCAGGCCATACCAAAGTACTTCTTTAGGAGTGATTATCCTGTATCTTTCAAACTTTGGCTGGTGATATTGAAGGTTTTTCTTACATTTAGCTCCAACCATCTTTCCATAAATGCATTCCAGCTTACCAACCCAACTGTCTGTCATAATAAATGTAAGTCATAAGGTTCCTCCAAAGTAATAATAAGCCTTTTCACTGATTCTCTAAATAATGCTCTCCTTAGGTAGGGGTTTATTTTTGCTTTTGGATTTTTTACTTCTTGCTGTCTGTCAGCCCCAAGAACCTTCGCTATGAATATTACCAGTATACAACGTTAGCCTGAGTCTTCACAAGGTCTTTATCAAACTTTTACTAATCACTGCTCACCACATTGCAATAAAGAATATGCACTAGGTTCCCAGAAACGGAGAAGCATCCACACCACCTAATTGTGCCCAAGCTAGGCTGTGCTGTTGCAAGGAGATTGAAGGAACCTATGAGTTTTTCATATTGCAATTCAGATGCCAAACATAGCTATTAGGCTTTCAAACACAGATTCCCGGCATCATGATAAGTTTTCAGATGCAAGGAGGATGAAAAAATGTGTTTGCACCAAATGATTGGATGCTCAACACAACTACTATACAACAAGTTTTAAATCAAATTTAGGCTTCAGAGCTTCAACACCAAACTTGGATTTTGTGTGCATAAGTCATTCTGACTATACTTGCGGCAATATGTGCACAAAGTGTACCACACTGAAATTACTGCCAATCACACGAAGAACCTCTTTAGTTCTTTCAGAAAAACTTAAAGAAGTTTTCAGGTGCACAGGTGACACACTGTTGACACCTCGTGAAAGGATGGGGAGGGAAAACAGCCAAGTCAAATGTATTTTTTACAGAGCAATGATGAACAAATCTAGTCCAAAAGATCTGGTGTCCTATATATTTATGATGTATCCCTGGTTTATCACACCTGCATCAAATGAATGATTCAATAGAATGATCCTGCAGAGTGAGCTGACATGCTGAAGGAGTAATTTAGCCTTCTAAGGCTACGTTCACACACCAAGCAAATAAGATTCTGTTTTTACTCATATGCGACCCATATGAGACCCATATTCGACATTCGTAATTCCAATCTTTCCACTTAAAAACAACAACTGAGTTCTGTCACTTTCATATCTTAAAAACAAGGCCTTTAATTTTTAAAATGTAGTGTTTTGTGCAAATTTTACATCATGCTAGCAACAGTTTACACTTTGTACATTTCTCTCAGTTTCCTTAATCTTATGTGAATTTCTTGTAAATACGATAAATCCATTGTAATTTATGTGAACATTTCGCTGCTGTGTGATTGATGTATTTAAAATTTAATTAGTAGTATGAAAAACAAATAGGATTTCTGCAAAAAACAAACAAAAAAAAAAAACAGGAAATGAGCCTCGAGATCGGAGTTTGTCTTTTATTTTTCATTTAAAGCAACACTAGGTAAGTTTCAGTTTTGGTGGAATTTGGCCGCCATTGGACAAATGCGGTATGTTTTGCTTGAAGAAGACTGCATTTCCCATTAGGACCAGCAGATAGCGTTGTAAAATCCTGATCTTCTGGTCGCTTGCAATTGCATTGAAGTACATTTCTATTTCAAGTTGTGTGAAAGAAGAATAGAATAATGAGGTAAAGAATCTAACTGTGGTAAAACAATGTCAAATGATGATGTTGAAAATAAGAAACTGGGGAAATGACGTATGGTGTAAAGCAGACGGCACATTTGTTGTGGTTTTGTTTGGCAGGGTTCCTGCCACTCTCCTCAAACTTGCTTAGTGCCGCTTTAAGTGATACGGACCCCATCGACGATTATCAGTTAGTTATACTATAATCCAATGTTTACAGTTCTAATTAAAGATAAAGCACTTTATGACTTCTTTAAGTGTCTATCTGTGCAGCTTCTACAGGGCGGTGCAACAGTTCATAAAATACAGCCTTGGGAAAGGCAGTTAATTAGAACAGAGACCCAGGAGAACCTAAATTTATCACAGTGTGAAATGCTGCTGAGCCTTATCTCTTGGTTTTACAGCTTTAGAACAATGTGTGCATGTTTTCTATCACCGAAAAAGCGGAATGTGCAGAAAAGTTGCTAGGAATGTTCATCTTCTGTATATATCCTGACCTCGCCAAAGACAATGAAAGACACAATAGGTTAACGGGGGGGTAAATGATAGCAGGCTAGTAAAAGGGCCTGGGTCATGATAAGAGATGCAGAACATTCATTTAAATGAAAACAAATTTCAGAGAGATAGTAGCACAACATCAATTTGCACATATATGGGTGAATTTTAATACACTGTTTAAAAATGTTAAACCATAACAATATCTGTCCAACCTAAAATATCTAGAGACATTTAAAGTGCTTTGTTGTCTTAAAAATACAGAACTGCTAATCCTAGATGAAGTGCAATCTGGTGTAACTTGTAGGCAGGTTTAATGTGAAAGAAATGATGCGAAACAGAGTAGCACAATATTTTTTAAGTACCTGTATTTATTCTGTATTTAAAATAAATCTAAGCTTTAGTGTTTCTTTTAACCATTTTTGCAATCTGTTGAAAGCTAACAACTGCGGGTATATCGCTGTCCCAACCTTGTAAAAGACCAGAGGGAAGTCAGCTGTGTCTTGTCTTTGCAGGTTTATGACAGAAATGTTTTTTTTAAAGAGGCTATGAACCACCTCAGACTCTGATGCATGAAGAACATTGTCACCTCAGAATTTAGGCTCAATAATTTAATACACCAATATGTTTTTTCTGACCGATAGTAAAAAAAAACAGTTATTAGAAAAATTCACGCAAAACTGTGACTGGCACACTCAGTTTCCTGTTAGTTCCGTAAACATTGCGCTATTGTGTGATGTCTAAGTTTCTGTTTTGTGCAAGTGGCTTCCTTTGGGATTATAAACACTTCAGAGAGAAGTCTGATGGACTTGGTAGACTTGGTGCACATTACCAAAGATAAATGCTGCCTTTGGTTTCAGTTTGTTTATTCTGTGGGGGGAATTATAACAGAAAATAGTTCTAAAACAAAGACTTTTGTTGGTACTTCCAACAACTCCTAACCAATGAAATGTAAAAAGATCAAATTTTAACTGATGCTTTACTTTGGTGTGATGCTTAGTATGTCTACAATTGTGCAATTAACAAAACCATAAAAAAATTATTAAAATACTGTAACAAACAGTCTAAATTTGACAAAGAATGTTCAAAAAGCTTTTATTCAGCACTCTTGAAAACACAGGCTTGTGTTTCCCTTCATAGGTCAGGAACAGCGCTGCTTACCTAAAAAATTAAACACAGGCCAATAAAAAGTCTATAACAACCTGAATACAAAGGAGGCTTGAGGACATAAAGACACCAGTAGGCAACAACAAAGCTCCTTTCCTATCAATCATCACACATTCTTTGAGGACTTGCACTTAATTCAACCTGTGATTACAAAACAGAGCTGGAATATGTTAAACGAAGGCTAAAAACGGGAGACGTTACACAACAAAGTCGACATAGTGCAAAGTCAGTGGTCTGAGAGTGTCTCTCTCATGATGGTCTAAAAACAAAAGCAATAAAAGTTTAATTAAAATAATGTGTTGGGTTAACTTTGGGCTCGAGCCTCCAATTAGATTTAATGAGTTATGTCGGGTGTGCCTCTGCAGGCTCACACACAATGTCTATGACTATATTGGGCTGGATTTTTTGTTGGGTAGAATCTAAACTAACAAGAACTAATGATGTTCCAGTTATTAGTCAAGGGCAACTCTAAACAAAAGTTATTTTTGCCTGAATTTGAAGCAACTCAGTGTTTCACCATCTTTGGAGTTTTCTTGAAGTCTGTTCCAGGTTAGAACAAAATTGTACAGTATTCTATTTGACGGTTTGTTTTACTTAGAATGAAGATATTCAGATTCTGTGATACTGGTTCAGTGAAACATCCCAGTATTAAGTAAATAATCTTATGGCTATTTGTAATTTTGGTCAATAGAAAGGAAAAAACATTCTCCAAAGTAAAAGAGAAGTCAAAAACAAATGCTGTCTTAACGAATATCAATTTCCCATCTCTGAAATTAGGTTTCGATTTACTTAATGTTAAATTTAATATCAATAATGAATGTACTTAATTTACTTAATTAAGGCTTGTGCAAGACAATAGCACAAGTTGCCATTGCCTGTTCCTTGTTAAAACATCTCTCTTGACCTCATGACTGTTTATGGGACATTCAGCAGTGAGCTGAATAATGAAAGTGGTATTTTGGCAGGATTGCATGATAAGAATATTAAATAAATGAAAGTTGGTTGTGTTAATCAGGGATTTACAGGCTTACTTGATTTTTTTTCCTTATCCTGCTGTACAGAACACACATATATAAAAGAAATGTATATGCAGCATGATAAAGAGCATGATAAAGAGCATATGTATATTTAATGAAAAATTAATATACATATGAAAATTGACTAATAACACATTTGAAATGAGTTCAGTAACCGTTTGAAAGAAAGGCAATCATGAATTAACAAATCTTTTTTCTAAGTATTATGTAAGAAATATATTTTCCAGATCTTTAATCTCAAAGTACTCATTACTGTTGTGTATAGATGGACGAATGGATGGATGGTGGATGGGAAAATACAGTTACAAAAATAATAGGTAAAAGTTTTCATCTGAACTGTAACAAACAAACAAAAAAACAAAACAAAAAAAAGTTTGTCTTCTTCAGACTGTTACTGTTTGCTTTGATAATATTTATGTTACTTAGGGGCATTATTACAAAGCAAATCCACAAATACTTATAACATTTGCTTAATGGAAAATCAATAAAACGTCACTGATTTAAAGACAAACAGCAAGCGCAAACACAATCCAGAGATAATCCAGCAATTTCTCTCATAACCACTTTGTTTATCTGCGCTCATCACTCACCGATGAGCTTACACGTGATCCGCTTCTTAAATGGAACAAAAACAGAAGATCTCATTTCTCGTCGGACTTCAATCTTTTGTAAATTACGCCATTTTCTGTGCCCCCCACACACCCCCACTCTCATCTTTAGATGCAATCAGAGGGTTATGAAATAATCTCAGCACCTGGGCAGGTCACTCTCCAGCCGTTGACCTGCCTTGTGCTGTCAGTAGCTCATCCATCACCACTGACTGCCTTCTGCCAAGCTCATAACTCCATCACGCCTTTCAGCACACACAGATTGGCTCAGCTCTGTAGGGAACACTGGGCGCCTAACTGCAAATAAGACACAAAAACCTGTCTGTGATGGAACCTCTGAGCAAGGCATTTTCCCTTACACTGCAGGTTAATTACTTACTAATGTCTTTATGAACACAGTAAACTAATAAAGGTAATTTAGGGAATAAAAAATACAAAAAACAACAAGCACAATTATTTCCATGAGAAACCACAAGATTACATACACGGTTCAATAAGAGGTTTTCTTGTTGTACATAAGTTAGGACTAGTAAAACTATTTATATTTAGTTGGTAAGGAGGTTTATTGGATGATCCAAAGAGCAGAGAGGGAAGGAAAAAGTTACCACCACTCTAATATCTATCTGCCTGGCTTTCAAACCAAACAGCTGGACAAACGCTTCAAGTCTTACAACATGAACTCTTTCTCCGTGAAGATATTTGCAAACTGTAATCTTGCTGTTTGTTGTTTTTACAGTAGTGTTATCGTATTCACTCTGCGACCTTTCAGCCTCTGTTGTTAAAGGACTTTTTCTACTGCCAATAATGACAGCAAAAGATCCAAAAAGTTCCTAGCACAACTTTACAGACCTCCGAGGTGCATGGAGAGGCTCAACGATCTGGTGCAACACGTCCCATCTTTGTTGCAGTCTCAGAGCCAGGTTGTTACATCAGTGAAAACTAACACCATAGGGTTTAAAGTTAATAAAAGGTGCTTGAATTTGGCTCGTATGGATTTAATTTCAAACAGTTTCTTTTTCTTTTGTTACTTGTAATATCTGTAATATAAAACTTTTGATAAGGTTGACATTTGTTTAGATATAAAAATGTATACATGTTTCTGTCCCACATCATAATGAAACTAAGGGGAGTATGGTCACATGTTTCTTCCCCACTTAAAGCAGTGATTGAAACAGCGTTACTACTGTATACTACGGTGGTCACATTCAGGCATCTGTTTGCAGGGAAACAAATGTTTGTGTAAAGTCATACGGATGAGACATTTGTAATGATGTAAACGTGGCCTGATTTTAGAATTGCCTGAGAAAAATGCTTTATTCTTTGTCTTTCAACAGTAGTCAGACTTGGTTTGACCCTGTTTGTTTCAGTTGCTTTAATTGTTGGACTTATAGTTTTCAGTTATGCACAGCACTTTGTTTCACCAATAGTTGTCTTAAAACACTTTATAAATACAGTTGATCTACAACATTATATCCCTAACCCCTAACCCTAACGATAATGGAGAAGCAAGTAGCTTCTTCTTTAGAAACAGTTAAACCTTTTTAAGACATGGTACCGCTTTGATGCAGAAGCCCTTTTACACGTAGGCAAATTGGTAAAGAAATTAAATAACAAATAATTTTGGTAAAGTGACGTAAAACATAAAACCTCACTGAGGGGAAAGTGATCGTCTTTTTATATGGTTATGTAAATATTAGGGTTTAGTTAAAAATAGATGTATAAGTAAAAGCTTGCCTAATCAGTAAAACAAAACCTTCAATGTAGTTACCAACACATATTTGTGAATCAATACAATTTAATGTAGCACACAGTAATCACAACTAAGTGCACTTTATAATCCCACTAATCTTAGCACTCTAATGCAAACTAAATCTGTACTGCAAAGCCTGTGATATAAATGCATGAGTGTGTTAAATATAAAGTGGGTTATTTAAAAAAAAAAAAAAAGCTGCAGACACGACAATCATTAAATTAGAGAGCTGGGCTGTGAACTTAACCTTGACGTTTGAAAAGTCGCTCCAAAATCATTTAATTAATAAGGAATAATGATTGCATTAACAAGCTGCAAATAACAGAGTCTCTCTGGGATTTCAAATTCCTGCTTTAAAAATTAAAGTATTTAAGCTGCCTGTGAAGAGATCTAATTCTGCAGGAGTCAAACAGTTAGATCTTGTTTATATTTCTCTCTGCCCGGGTAAATCTGACAAATTTAGTGGAATAAAATAAAAGCAATGTGCAGGCTTATTCTTAATTATTTCTTAAAGAATTCACAAAACAATGTAGGCAAAATAAAATTAAAATAAAATAAAACAGAAAAACTGCTGAAACTCTCAAAAAATCCCAACCAGATCTCATATAAAGAAAATCATTTCCCCCCAAAAAACTAAAAAGCAATAAACAGGACTACGATAGATGTTTCAGCAGATTACACAATTTCGGATGAGGAGCAGCAATAATTTCACATACAACATTTTCCAATTAAGATTTTTCGGTTTTTACTGTAAACTTATTTTATTCTAATTTAACGTAAATCTAAAAAAGTGAAACAAAACATTTCTCACTTAAATCAGAAATGTAGTCTGTGTAGGTATGACTTCACAGTAAAACTGGCTTTTTTCTCTTCTATATAAAAACCGAGCAACTTTGGAGAACAGATGAAACAATCGTGTTTTACATTTTTCATTTAAAGACAGACAAGCTAAATAAACGCAAACAAAACTTTACAAAACCTGGTTTAACATTAAAATGCAGAATATGAGCGTTGCAATTTGCAATTACCAATAACTTTACTTTACTAATAACTAACAATAAGGTATTGAAATGGATGGATGTCTGCATTTCCTCTGGTTTTGACCTCAAAAGGTCTTCCCACATTTTGAAGGCCTATTTTCACTTCTACTCAGAGAAAATACGTCAAGTCTCTCCGCTAATTAATTACTGAATAATTTCTTTACTAATTAGGAGAATGCATTTGAATTGGGCAACCTCGTTCAGTCAATCTCTTGTTTAAATTAAAGGCATTAGGGATGAAAATCTAAAAATAATCATTTAAAAGATGGTGCAATCAAACTAAAATCTAAAGATTTTGTCCTAAAAAGGAAACAGGTAGAACTTTATTTAGCATTTTAATCATTTGCCAATGTCAGGAAATGTTTTAATGACTCGAGCAGAGGTGGAGTTGAAGGAATAAATGATTTATTGGGGAATGAATAATGAACATAAACATCAAACAGAACAATACAGGGGACTACAGGTAACCGGAAACGGAACAACGCGAGACGTAAACAGGAGCGGAGGCGGGACTACAGAAATGTAAACAAGCGGAACGACACTAATAAA
>JAVLVB010000526.1:485265-502620 GCA_032876305.1 Orestias chungarensis
GGACAACAGACGATCCAGCGGTGAGTGAAAGAATGTGAAGGGCTTATATACTGTGAACCGGTGTGTGATTGGTGGAGAAGATGATTGGATGATTGAATAACAGATGTGAATGAATAATGAGTGGAGAACACGCACATGAGGGAACACACACACACACGGGAAGAAAACAGAACCTAAACCAAACATAGATCATGACAGCCAAAGCACAAGGAGAAAAAAACAGAATGCAAATGATGCTCTGCATGTGACGGACTGGGGGCATGGGTGTAAAGTGCTGCAAGAGAAATGTTTTGCATTTTTCTGAGAGAGCAGAACCGGAACAATAAATCACACCTGCAGACAGACTCAATCAAATGAGGAAAATAAGGCTGGGAGCTAAGGCAGCTTCTGCTGCTGCCAGGTTATGCATAATGCATGCAAGTGAAATGACACCTTTCTGTGGTTCAGGTAATACCGTCTACCTTCCAACAGAAAGATCTCTGCCTTTCGAGCTTGTTGTGTTGCTCAAAAGATAATGCAGCAGACCAACTAAGCAGACGTTCAAGCCTATCACTGACCGTCCTGGTTCACAGCAAAAAAAAACTTACTGAAATGAGAGAGAGAGAGACGAAGAGGTGTAATTCTGCAGAGGCTGCCTTTCTTTTTCAATGACTTCCCTAAATATCCACAGGGAGAGGCCGGTGATTTAAGCAGGCTCGTCTGAAGGCTGGTGTAGGCGCAGACGTACAGATTGTTGTAATGCATGATTGCCTCTGGGCCTGTGTTTTGTGGATGAAAGTCTCTGGAGGCAGAGGAAGATGCTGATCATTAATCTGCCAAAATCAACCTTCTTTCCAAACACTAGATATCCACTTCTCATGAAGGGCGAAGCATCTTCTGCAACTCTAAACCCGGCCAGCAAACTAGGAGCTCCATCTTTGTTTATCCTCATTTTCCTTCACCTCCGGATGAAGGAGAATATATATTTATTTGTATGGCTATTTACCCCCTAACTTACTGAAAACATTTGATATTTCAATTCCCACAGATCGCAAAAGAAAGATAATCACGATCAGTTTGAGGCCAAACAAACCACATCACTGTCAAGTCTGTTTGTGTTAACAAAGACATCCAGCACACAAAAGACATCAAACGAGACATTTTGGGATCCGTAGCTGAGAAACGGATACAGTAAATTACGAAAATCCTTAAGGAGAAGCTGTCTTTGCATTTCATTATCTCTTACTGTGGATCTGAGGCGCTATGACTGTTTAATGCCAATTGATGCTTACAGAATATGAAAGTAAATGTCTATTCTGATATAATGTAAGCTGTAGAATTCAACAGGTGTTTTTATTTTTTTTATATGTTTTAAAAAGCTAATGGGTTTCCAAAAGAAATAAAGAATATTTCACCTCAATGTAAAACAGAGGAAAATATTTTTAAAAATAAAACAAAACCAAATAAAAAAATCTTGGTAATACTTTGAGATATAAAACCTAAAGCTTCAGTAATCCTCCTCTGAAACATCACTAAACCTTGAGTCATGCTTAGTGTCTCGTATTGCCTTGATCTTTAAAATGTGTGATGATGTCATCCTTTCCAACATTTTCTATCCCCCCTATGAATTTTTACCTTCCTCATAAACATTGTTGATAAATCTGCCTCAGTGTCTCTTGGCACCACATATACATATGTGAAAGGTTCCACTGAGAATACACTCCATATACTGATTATATTTCTATCTCACATATTCAGAAAGCATTTGTTGTAACAGAAGCAGAATTTACTATTTGCATTCAACAAAACATTGTTTGTAAAACATCTATCGGTAAAAGCCTACACCTGTAGCAACTTTTAATTAGAAAGTCATAACTATATTTTTCCGGGCTATAAAAACAAAGTGAAACAGACATCAGAATTAATTGGGAAGCAATTTGCTACTAAAGTTCCCATTGTTATGGACCCCAAACAACCACGAATGGCTAAAATGTGTTAACAATCGAGACCCCTACTTGTACCAGCATATTTCAATAATTTGCTCATCAAAAATACTTATAAATAGCGCAGTAAGATTAGTCTTACTCGTTTCCGCTCATAAGGGTACAGCCAATTGGAGTTCAGGAAAATACTGGGACTTATAACTTTGCTTTAAGATAAGAAAGTAACATTGCATCAATGTATTCCAGTTTTCCAAGTGTCCTTCTTTAAAATGTTTTAGGTACGCTCTACATCCCTGAAGTTTGAACAAAAAATACATCAATAGGCGGGTAAGGATCCTGGGTTTTTTGTTAAGTCTGAGCAACGCTTTGTTCAGATCAAACTTTGATTAGATCAGCCTTGTTTCTGTTTTACTTTTTTTAAGTCTAATTTATTTTAGTCTGGTCATCTTATTTTTTCTCATGCTTAGTTATTTTTTGTCATTTAATTCCCTAGATATCCTGTTTGCTTACCCCTTCTTGCTTCCCTATGAAATTTCGCCTTCTCGTTCCCTCAGTTAGTGTTAGTTTCCTCGTCAGTTTCCTTGTGTATAACCTCCTTTACAAATCCCCAGATGCTGCTGTCTTAAACATGTTACCATATACTTTTCTTAAGTTTCAAGATCAATGTTTTTGCATCAAGTGTTTTTTTGTCTCTCTGCACTTGGGTCATTCTACAAAACCTGGCAAGCAGGGGTCCACTGTATAAACGTTCAGGAATAGCCTAATCCCAATTGGAATCCGTTAAGGGAACTATTTGAATTCACTTTAATGAAGTTTATTTATATAGCACCAATTAACAACGCCCACTATCATAAGCACTAAACAAACCAAAAAAAGTTAATGTGATGGCAAGGAAACCTTCCAAACGCCAAAGACTTGGTGCTCCTAACTAAAGATAAATCCTATGAGTAGGAGAGGGTCTACTGTAAACCTGGTGGTTAAGCTAATGCATGATGTGTCTACTTTGCTCACCTCCCATTTAAAATGAAAAACAGAAGAAAACATATAGTTCAAGTAAGACTTATTTAACAAATCTTACTTAACGGGTTAAAACGAATTAATATGGGATACAAAGACTAGACAGGAACTGAAGTTTATAACAAGGGTTGGACTGAAAATCTCAACAGAAAACTGCAGAAAAAGAGTGCCAACTGGGGTTCACACACTATTTAAACAAAAAATAGTTTTTAGGTTTGCCAGCCAGGTCCACTGGGGTGCTTATAACTACTAAGGTCAAACAGTGGGTATGCAAATGATATTCAATGATTGAGAACGGTTTCTTTGTAGAATTAGTTCCTTGGTTAAAAACATTGCCACAAGATGCCTGACGCAACATGCATAGGACCTACAGACTTTGTAGGATCTGAGAAATGCCTTAGTTGGATGAAAGAGGACAATATCTTGGTTTAAAATAGTAAAACAGCAGCCAAGAAAAGGTATTTTTTTAATCAAATTTTAGTTGTTGGAATGGCATTCAGAAGTTTGAAGGATATCTTAGGGGCATTGTGGTCAGAACTAAAGCCTCGAGTGATGCTTAACTTCATAATATTACAGTAAAAATGCAAGTATTTATTTTTGTGTGTCTTTTAAAATCCTGGCTGTCTTTAAAAAGTGCTGGCTGTCTGGCGTCATACCTGATTTGCTGGTTGTGATTGGTTATTTATCTAAGTTAATGCAGTATTTGCAAGAAAGATCCGAATTGGCTAGTGGGAAAACTCAAACTGGATTATAAGTACTGACAGATAAATAAGGACCTGACCTTACCTTCACTGCATATATGTCACCATTATGGTTTCAACCGTTTAATAGAAGATTTTGTGTTTGTTTTTCTCTTCAAAAATTAAAGTTATAACTTTCATGTTCACATATTTAAATCCAAATAATTATGTTTAATTATAAATGAAAGCACAAACAGATATATAAAACATTTATATGTGTACTTATTTAGTTATTCCATGCAGGACCTTCTCTTGCAATTACTAACATTCTGAGGACTAGTGGGCCTTAGGGGGGCCAAAGCTTGGTCCTTGTGTGGTGGACACCCAGGGTGTGAATTTAACTTTTTCCTAAGCTTAGGGTTAGAGATATACAGGTAATTGATAGGGTTAAGGTAAATGGTTAGCCTTAAATACAGTTACTTAAAATAAATGGAAATCAATACGAAGTCCTTTACATGGGTAGAAATACAAAAATGTTTGTGTGTATTTATACTTTATATACGTGCACATAATTGTTATAGCCTAAAATATATATTATTTGGTAACCATACTAATTATTTATCATCTAACTAAATATAAAACACTACATTCAAGCTGCAGTTTCTCAGTGCAAAAGTGGTTGCTGTCTCTCACCTCCTGTTTTGGGATGCTGATGTAACCGAGGTGAGGCTTGAAAGCCTTGTATGATGGCTTGGAGAAGATCCAGTGGCTGCTGAACGTCTGACCGAACACCGGCTGCAGGAAGTATGGCTTCTCCGAGAAGTTTACGACAACCACAAAAAGGGATACAGCCACAATCAGGCTGGTGGCAATGAGTGACTTCCTCTGTGGAGACAAAGAAAACATTAAGGAAAATCTAGAGATAAACAAAACAAAGGCTTTAACATACAGCAAAGTCATGCACAGTGGCAGTTATTGGTGTATGGGCAGTTGCTCAGGGTGCCATCAGAGTGGGGTCCACATTAGCACCAGATAATAATAGATCGGTCCAGATGAGTTGTGCCCTGTATTGTTCAAGTAATTCATTGCTTAATGAGTGCAGTCAGTGGGTAGGATTAATTTAATCCTTTTAATTGGTTGGTAAGCTGCAGAAGGGTGGGCTTGCCACGATGCCATTCATGCCAAACCCGTCACTAGACACACACACAGCACGTTTTTCACCTATCAATGCTCATAAATTGATATTTTTGATAACAGCCACTAGACACCAGAGAAGACGATTTAAAAAGATTCAGTTTTGAGTGTAAAAATTTTTATTTCAGCATATAATGATCCAAAGTCCTCATAAACTGCCTTTTAAGTTAAAAATCATTAGGGGCAAATTATGAGTCATGAAAGTACATCAGAAGAGAGCCGCATCAAAAATGTCTAAATGGGAAGAACTGAGCTCTCCTCGCCCCAAGAAGATACTTTCAAAGCAAAACATTTCCCTTTAAGATCCAAGCATATGAAGGTCTCTCCTCCTCCTCCTATAGTCAAATTGCAGAGATTATAATATAAGATCACAGAAGCACACCATTTCCCCTCTAATATGAGTGGCAAATATACTTTCAAAAACTCAGCTCAGCTTTTTCAAAGTTATCACCAATTGTTGTATGGGTGTGTGCTGGCGGGAAAACTAAAATGTATGTTGGTCCGGCAGCTGAAGTAGTTTACGAATTCACATCATTTGTTACATAAATGCCCGTGAGACACACCAACAATAGAGTCCCTTCAAGACGATAGATGGGACTTTATTAATACACTGAGAGGGCGGAGTTCTTTAAATGCAGTCATAATGAAAAGAAAGGTACATCCAACGTCAATTCTGCTGTTTCGTCAGGAGGGATTACATTGTTCTGGTTATTTTACAGGTTCAAACATTATTTAACTTAAACACAAGGATGTTCCACAGATTCTATGCAGTTTTTTTAATAAATAAACAGCAGATTAGCTGAAAATAAAAACAAAAAACACCCCATAATTCAACACTTTGTAAAACAAATTTTAGCAATTTTCTTATAACTTATGTAAGCATTTTCAATAGTCGCCGTAATCAACACGCCTCCACCACCATGTTTGACAGCTGGTAGGGCATATTTGCGTTGTTTGATCCTACAGGCAAAATTGACGTTTCAGATTTCTTTTGTTTCATTCAGGTGTAACTCTGTAAGCCTTAGAAGTTATTCCATGTTGTCTTTGATTTTTTGAGGAAACGGCATGTTCTTCTGCCAACTTAGCCAAACCAACCAGTAACTTTCTAAATATCCTGTCAGGAACCTTTACAATTCACGTGGGTATTTTCAAGTTCCCTGCCTCACCGTCATCCTTTGTAAGACAGTGGGATGCAGAATGCTAAACTTCCAACAGTGTTGGAGATGGCCTTGTATCTGTTCTCAACTGTTTGTTAGCAACAGATGCTGCTGTAAAGTCACTGCTGATACCTTTCCAAGCTAGGCATTGTGTTAACATACACTGGTATGCTTCCTGCCTATTTAGACTAATATGGTAATAATTGATAAGAAAGTGAGGCAGAAGGTCTTGCTGTTTAAGTAGATTGTGAATCGACTGCATAGATTAGGAAGGTGTTTTAATGTGCTACATGAAATCAGAGACAGCTCGTCTCAGATGCAGCTTTGCAGCTGGAGACGAGAGACTGAAAAAACTCGCTTAATTTTAGTGATGAACATGATATTCTTTTTCCATGTTTCACAATGAAAATGCATACACTAACTTGTTGTTGCAGCACAGTGACTGACCACTGGTACAAACTGGCAGAAAAGTACAAATGATGCTATTCTTGCTGCTTTGTTAAATGATTTTAGACCATGCTCACTTTGCGTGAGCTGCATTTTTTTGTTTCTTCTCTGAATAAAGCAACAGCTGGGGCTGCATTGTAATATAGATAGCAGAATCTGAACGTAATGGGTGTTATGGTCTAGCAGTAAGAGCTCGGAGTGATGAATAATGGATAAGCAAAGGAGTTAGAAAAGGTTTCACAGAGGAGAGGCTATGGCCAAAGCAGAGATCAATACACAAAACAAAATATCTGATTGCCATAACATCTCATAACCTGAGGCTGATAATAAAACTTGCTCCATTTTAACCTGCTTTTAGTGCAGGAAACCACTAATCCAACAAACAACACCAGAGCAAACCTCCAGCTTTTTGGAAAGTTGGTGTTTTTCTTTGAAGTTATCTGATGGTGAAACGATCGGATGCAGTGGAACAGCATCAAAACCCCTGCTTTAAAAAAATGGCTCCCTGCACTGAGCTCCAATATCAAATATCCTAAAGGTGGGGGATGTGGAGGCTTTGCATCATGGAGACAAGATCAAACAGTTTTGGTGCAGCAGGGGTAAAGCTGGAAAAAATTGTGACTGTAATGCTGGCCTCAAAAGTCTATCGCTATTTAGCAAATGTATATACAGCGTCGGGTAAAAGCATCACCTTTTTGGCCACCCCCTTCAGTGCATTAAAATAAAATAATTGAAAATAATTCATAAGAACAAAAACATTTTAACCATGGTTCTTGTCACGATTGAATCTGATTTAAAATCTTAGAGGGAGCTACTAGGGGGCATGGAGGCCTTCCAATCTCAATACGAATGATTTAGGATTTAAATGTAGGAGAAGGAATAAACATGTTGAAGCCCATGCTCTTGTCTGATAAAATCAAAATTAAACTTAACATAACGTCTGCACACCACTTTGAAGCTTGGTAGTGGCAGCAAGGATGGTTTCCTCCTATGGGGAGAGTTAACCCGGATGTGGTTGATGAGAAAATTGTTAATCTTAATGCAAGATGAAAATGTCCTATAGGTATTTACATCTGTGGAGCAACCTAAGATAGACATCCTTTCATATCATGGTTTGCTGATTTAATCTAAAAGTAATTTGATCTTTCTTCAGTTTCACCTTCCACTTTTATATATAAATACACACCCTATTCTGAAGGAGTAAAGCCAGTCTATCCTATTTTATTTAAAGAATGCAGGTCATTTTCTCAAAATGTGCTGTAATAGCCTATCATTGAGCCTCCATTATGGGACTTGAAATGAATTCCTAGTAATGCAGAAGGTTTCTCCAAGGGAGGAGCTGAAAACCTCGGTTCTCACTTGTGAGTACAAAAAAAATCCTCTTCTTCTCTAACTTCGATCCCCTTGTCACAAATCACAAGGGAAATGATGTGTCTGAGTCTGAAGGCGGTCGGGAGAGTATCACTGTATCACTTTGGGTCAGCCATTTGGCTATCATTTAATGAGCTCCAAAATGCCCATTGCCTGGGCTTAGTGACGGCCTATTCCTTATGACAGACCTAATGTCCACAAATTTTCTACGAAACAAAGATCAGGGCAATGTAATGATGATCTTTATGGCCAGTTCCACTTCAATTTAAATAGACCACAGGACATAAGATTCTTGGCTTGATCCATAGCTTCTTTCTGTCTGAGTACTTTCTCAGGTTATGTCGGTAAGTGAATGGTTTAACAGCTTCACAACATAGTAACGCCATCTTACCATTAACAGAGCCCATTTCTTTCTTATAGGGTTTATTGGTTAGTAAGTCTTTAAGTTGTACACACAGATGAACCAGTATATGTAGACCTTCCAACTATGTTTGTGATTTTATGGCTGATTTCTTTAGATTTTTCCATGATGTCACAAAAGGAGACATAGTTTTTTTTAACCAAACCAACTTGTTTATATTTATTTTATTTTAAACGAGATTTCAGTTGATTTTGCAGTTTTGTTTTGAACATATTCAATATGGGCCTCCCAACATTGTTTGCCAAGATCTCATTTAAAAACTGGTCACGAGACTATTTAAAATTTTAGTCTGGAAAGATTGTTCCTTGCTCTACCATGTTTCTTTTAAGAGGGGTCAGGTTATCCTTACGTTCTCTGTAGTTATGCTGCTATATGCTTAGACTACTGAAGAACAAATTTAAGAGATAACGCTGCCAACAATACAAATATTAAACTTTTACTTTCCTGAAACAGAAAGTACACTGACATTAGGTATTCTGCTTCTTTTTCTGTCTGCTGTTTTCTTAAAGACTACAGGGTGGATTGTTTCTTCTTGTTAAAGGCAAGTTTTTCCTCTCACATGCATGCTTATTCTGAGGAACTGCTGTAAAGTCAAAAACATGTTTACTGTGGCTACAGGACTTGCAGTCTATTTGGTTGTTAAGAGCTACTTTGAATAATAAACTGGACTCTTGCACTGCATTAAAAGTAGAATTAATTGCTTACAATAAATGATTAAATAAAAATGACTTTTCTTGTAAGGCGCCTCGAGATGACGTGTTGTGAATTGGCACTCCATAAATGATTTGACTTTAATCAGCCATATTGTTCACATTTTGCAGACAGTTGTAGAAAACAGTGTCAAATGCCTTTCGTATATCAATGACAAACACCCACAGTATTAACTTGGTCAACTACTGCAGCAACATGTTCTACAAACTCCATTACAGCTATAATATTTTGTGAAAATTGCACATCACCACTTTTATAGACTTTATAGAAGTCAATTTTAGCAGCCAAATATTGCACAGGAAATGAGTATTAAATGCATGTAAGCCAAAACTCCACATATTGCTTCAACAGCCACATTAAATCAGTAACATTAGCAGCCTTTTACCATCTTAAAAACATTGCCAGAATCAGAGGAATAGTCTCTAAACCAGACCTAGAAAGACTTATCCATGCTTTTATCTCTAGCAGGTTAGACTACTGTAAGGGCCTGCTCACTAGGCTTTCTAGACAGCTTCAGAACATCCAGAATGCTGCTGCTCGACCTCATTAGTCCAGTGCTCAAGTCTCTGCACTGGCTTCCTGTCACTCAAAGAATAGACTTTAAAACAGCCTTGCTTGTGTACAAGTCTCTTCATGGTTCAGCCCCAAAGTACATATCTGACATGTTAGAGCCATATGAACCAGCCAGGACTTTGTGAACCTCAGGTAGTGGCCTCCTGCTGATGCCCAGAGTCAGGACCAAACAAGGGGAGGCTTCATTCCAGTTTTATGCTCCTAAAATCTGGAACAGTCTTCCTGAAGAGGTGAGACAGGTTTCAACTCTGCCGTTGTTTAAATCCAGGCTGAAAACAGCCTTATTTAACTGTGCATATAGCAACTGAGAATATTATTACCATTATTATTACTTTATTTAATTTCTTTTAAATTGAAAGCTGATTTTATTGTTTCATTTTCTGATCTTTTTTCCTATGTAAAGCACTTGGAATTGTCTTGTACACGAAAATGTGCTATACAAATAAACTTGCCTTGCCTTGCCTTCTGAGCAGCATTTTAAAGCCAAGCCACTTAAGATCAATAATAGCATGAAAATTTCATATATTGTGCATCTTTAGTTTCCATTAGATTTACAAAACAATTCAGTCAAAACAACCTAAGACTGCTTTTTATTTTTTATTTTACTGCTATTTTTAATAAGGCTTTCTTCAGTTAAAATTAATCAACAAATGGTTTGGAACAAATGTATTTAATTTTGTGAATTTTAGAGATTATTTTAACAAGTTTAAAGAGCCACTAGGATGCTTTAAAGCACATTTTACCAAATAATTTAAGAAAAACTTCCCCATAACACCCAGTTTAATAACTATTTTTTAGTACATTTGCTTGGGGTCAATAAAAACACAATTACATTGAAGTTGGGTAACTACATTCATATTTACAGGGTGTTTCTGTCAGAAAAAAACTGTATAAATCCTCTAAACACAATCTGCGTCTTTTTCTCTGGATGTTCTCCTATAATGTGGACCGAGTGGGTATTAAATCTCTAAATTGAAGAGTTGCCTACAAGGAGTGCTCAGTTCACTAGTGTGATGAATGGAAATTCAAGGTGAATTAGCTGTTTATTTCCTCATGCATATTGTGCAATCAAAATTTCACCCCCACCAGGCTGGATCTGGGCATGAAAAGAATACAATTTCCCACAATGAACAATCCTCGAGCTCAGTAAACAACAGGACCATGCAGTAGTTCAATCTAAAAATTTAATGCCAATGGGTCTTAGAATAATGAGAGGTTCAACCTGAAGAAAAACGGTTGGCCAAAAAACAAACAAACCTATCTGCCAGCTATTTTTGAGGGTCTCCTGGGGCAGGAAAGAAAGAAAAGCTTAAATTACATTTGCAATGCAAAAACACTGCTTCCCCAGCATCTGATTTGTGCCATCACGCTTCAGCGGGAAGTTAAAACTCGATTTCAATTAAAGTGTTTAAGAAAATATATTTAGCATCTCTCTCTCTTAACGGTTCTCTCCGAGGTAATAAAACTGAGAAAAATACGAAGTGTAGCGCAGTGGATGTGTGGACTTCATTCGTGCCATGTTTTCTGAAGAATGGCACACTTCAAAAGTCATCTAAGTACAAGATAATAAAATATTGTTTCCCCAGAGGACAGAGAGCCTGAATGGTTGCTGCCAGTAACACAATAAAGTTCAAGCCTCTCTCCAAAATTTACCCGCCGGAACTTTAACTGCAAAACTGAATATGAGCATTAATGCACTTTATATGTCTTGATGCACATAAGGTTTGGGTCTTTACAGTGGGATTGTATCCTTTTATGAGTTAGCGAGACTGGTGTTTTGGATCATTCAAAATTATTTTGAATGAAACACATAATTTTCCAATTGTCAATCTTAAATATCCCCAGTTTTTTTTTTGTTTTTTTTTTTTGCCCCTTTTCCAAAACACAAACAAAAAACAATGGAAAGTGTTTCTACATCAGTCAAATCTTTAAACTTTTTGGATTTAGGCAGGAAATGACATGCAGAGCTTTTGTGTCGGAGTTATGTTAAAATACAGGTTTTGTGGAGTTACATTACTAAATCACCAGCAGCAAAGAATTAGAAGTAACCATTATTATCCCTCAGTAGGGAAACTGAACTGCTAACTACTTCCTCTTAGCAGTTGATATGCTGTTGCTCCAACAACCTACTGTTATTGTTGAGTTGAATAGTTACTTAGAATAGTGTAAATGTCAGTTATACATATCACTGACTACAAGTTTCTCTCCCATTACAATAGGTGTTTGTAAAATTGAGTACTTAGGTATTCCGACTGCTTCTACAAACATTTATTAAAGAATAAGTCACTCTCCAAAGCTCATCGAATTCAACTGTGGTACTGTGAGGAAATGTCTACTGTGTACTAAGTGCAGATGCGAAATTTCCTCACAATTAAATATTTGTAATTCAAACTTTAACCGTAATACAACAAAGTAGGGATGACAGCAATTTAGCCACAAACTTGTAGGCCATCTAAAATTAGTCGATACTGAGAGGTAAAACAAGTCAACGTCACCAACTTTACTGCAGCATCAGTAGCTGCAGACCTCCAAACTACGTGATGCCTTCAGATGAACTCCAGAACACTATGTAGAGATCTTGATGGCTAGGGTTTCCGTGGCTGAGTGACTGCATCATAGCCTTACTTGACCAAATGCGATGCTAAGGTTCAGATGTGGTGGTATACAGCAGTGGTTTTCAAACCTTTCAGTTTGCAATCGACGAAACAAACATTTGAAAGGGTTATGACCAAACTCTTGGTTCTGGAAGTATTTCAATGGTGTCATTTAAAAACTACTACAAAGAAAACTCAATTACCACAAACGTTTAATCTATTGGTGAATATGTTGCTTGTATTTATTTATAGGTCTGGTCTTTCTTTTACATTTTTAAAATACATACATGTTCTGATACACGTTCGGTAATTTCGTGATTTCTGAAGGAGACCTGAAGACCACGAACCTGCTATTTAATACCCTAGATGGGGTCGTGACTCCAACTCTGGGAACCGATGCTAGAAAAAACATTGCCAGAGGACAGTACAACACTGGGGGCATGCTGTATAGAGTGATGAACCCTGCCTTTCTCTGTCTGGCAACCAAATGGACACTTACCTAACTGTAATGTATCAACTATGAAGTTTGGTGGAGAGCAGGGGCTATTTTCAGGATTGTAGCTTCTGGTGGTGAAGTGTGGTCTTGTAAAAATATTTAACCTGACAGTATCCATAAATAACCTGGTGGTTAAGGGTTAAGTGCCTTTCCAGGCCATATGCAAGGGGCTTCTGGTGCAGCAAAGGATACTATGAGCAAATGGCTTCATCGCCAGCGCAAAGACAGTAACCTGTGGGATTGGGTGATTAGGTCAAGATGCCATTCGCTGGAAATGTTGCCCCGGCAAGCCTGGGATGCCACAAACATCTTCCCTTACCCTGGGGTTGTTGATAAAACTGCCACCACAACAATTTATTTTAATAATTGAATTTAAAAACACTTAAAACACTTTTGGTCTGTTCTCTCTTTCCTTGTTACGGCTTTTGAAATATTTGAATTATATAATATTACATATTTATATTGACTAAAACTGTAAATGTTTCAGTATGGAAAAAAACTAAAACTTGGGACACTTTTTATTCATCAACCTTGCTGGAAACATTTTTGAGACCCTATCCATGTCACTTAAGCCAATCAGAAACACCTAAGGTACTGTGTGAGATGCAGGCATTATATTCACCTTTGAATTAATATAACAAAAATATTTAGTAAGACAAATTCATATCATTAACAGCTGAGATGCAGCATAGCATGTCAGGTCATTTTTGCAAGTTCTTATGATCCAGATTTCAGGAAAAGAACACAATGTCTTAAATCAGTTCTCTGAAACACTTTGCTGGTTTGAAGCCTGAATGCCAGAATTTATTTTAATAAACCAAAGTAGGATAAACTAAATAACAGAAACAAACTCAAAATAAAATAAAAAAATTATGAGTGTGCATGCAAAGATTTGAGTGCTTAGTGGAACAGCAAAATCTCATAGTTTGTTTTAATGAAGGTTGTTGATAGTGGCCACAACCAGCAGAGGGAGCAGTGCACTTACAGAGATGTGATATAGTGACAGTTACACCACACTAATAATGAGATTCATTACCAAAAAATCCAAATCTGAAAATCATTGATTTCACCTTTTGGTTTTATTGTCTTATTACATTTTTGTATCATAAAATGCAAAAATGAATATTTTTTATCTTGTAACTCTCCAGTCCTGGTTAAATACTAGAACCTTTTCAGGGTAGAAAGGTAACAGATGGTCGGGGTCAGTTTTGGAAAGCTCCTGCTGTTAGGACGAAGTTAAGAGACCAAATAAATGCTGCTGTAGTGAAATATTCAATTTTCACATGGTTAAAATGGTACGACTGATGGCGTTTATTAGAACAATTAGCGAGTTTCTGCCATATGTAAACTCTTCTAGAAATACAAAGTTGATTAAAGCCTAGCTATTCAGCACTTTATTGCTATTTGTAAGGTTTTATATAACATAAGGCTGTTTAGTTTGTTTAGTAAAAGGACAGGGTAAACATCAAACTGCAAAGATAGCTTTAAAGAAAAACTGTTCTTATTTCTCAATGTGTATAAAAAAAAAAGCTTTCACTTTTTATTGATCACTTTTGATAATTTAAAGCAACACTAAGTATCTTTTCAACCTTCATAAAATATTTTTCTAACTTTTGTGATTATACGTCGACTTACAGCTGAATGACATCCCTGTCATTGCACGATGGGGTCCCTATTGCTTTAACAGGCACTAAGCACCTTTGAGGAGAGTGGCAGGAACCCTGACACACAAAACAACTACAAATGTTCTGACTCCTTTACAGCATACGCCAACCAAATGTTTCTGATTTTCAACATCATCATATGACGTTGTTTCGCCAAAATTAGATTTATTACCTCATCGCTATTCATCCTTCACACAGCCACTGGGAAGAGAAATGTACTTCAATACAACTGCAGGCGATCGGGAGATCAGGATTTTACATCACTATACGCTGGTCCTCATGGGAAATGTAGTCTTCCTTAAGGCAAAACACTACCGCTTTTGTCCACACTGGCCGCCAAAATCGACCGAAACTGAAACTTCTTTAGTGTTAATTAAAAAGATTATAGATTTGAAACGATAGGTGAATATGCACTGCAAAACAGAAGTTTTAATGGTCCCCTGACTTTGTTTGGGTTCATTTTATTCGTCATGGTATTTTCCAGACCTCATTCCAATTTTACTACAAATATTTTACAACAAAAACCTATAAATATAGATGTCAGCCGAATTTCAAAGTATTGTTCATCAAAACCCGTGTAGCCTACATCTAGGGTTGGACATTAAAATGATAACAATATGTATTGTGAAATAATCTTTTCTCGATTCAAGTATAGAACTATCGCGATAGTCCTATACCCTAACCCTATTTTTTCATTTTTGCTTAGTAGCCAATCCTAATTAAGTAGCGCCATGACAAACCAATGGGAACAGAGCCAGGTCAGGTTAGGTTGATGTGTTTACCTACAGCACAACAGTAGCAAAGCGGCACACATGTATGTGTGGGCTGCAGCAGCCCACACATACACATACATGCAACAACTATATATTTACATCTCGCTCTGTATTTGGGTCCTCGACTTCTGAATAATTATGGATATGTAAAATAATTACATAAAAAATCTGAAAAAATAAATAACAAACCTGTCTTATGAGAACAGCATGTGGAATGGTGTCATTGTATGCATTTTTTATTATTCAGACGTATTTATCTTTATGTAACCTTTTAAACAAGAAAGATGCTCTTCCTCTTCGGTCACAATTCATAGTCATGAAGGCAGTGGCAGGAAAAAAGAAGATGAATGTTATTTGAAAGCCTGTATGGCCGCTTTTCATGGTCCAAATGCCACATTTGGGTAACATCACTTTCTCCTCATCTGTGCGGAGCAAAATGTCCTGATGCTGTCCCTTCAGTGGTATCACAGTTGTCAGTGGTGACATATGAAAAGCAAATCCTTCAATCCAGGTCAAATGAACACTAATCTGTTCCACTGGCATCAAACAGGATCATTAGAGAACCTGCTGGACAACACAGAATCTCAAATCATGCCCCCAAAAAAGGAAGATCTTGTTTTTTATTTTTTGGAGATGACACTTCCTCACTGTTCCTTGGCTAATAAAAGGGATATCAAATACTTTATAAACACAGAGCCAGCTTGAATGTGGGTGCCTGTAATTCTGCAACAAGATGCAGTGAAACCAATTGGACTAATGCATATCTGATATCAAATGGAAATAAATCCCCGCAAGCAGAGTGGATTACATTCTCGACAACCGTTACGTCTCCATCTGGGGACCAGGAAGGAGACTTCTGGATATACGGTGGGGGTGAAAAAAAGTGGAAACACAAAGTAGCATATGTTCACGGAGACAGTTTGGTGATGCTCTATGCTCCACTGCGTAGGCTGATGCTTGAGAAAGTGAAAGGAGGAAAAATCAGCGCAGGATGTCTTCCCCAGAGTATTTAAAAGCAGCCGTTTTTACCTGAATGCATGCTGTTTAAGCAGCAACATTTGTTCTCAAAACTTGATTTTTAATGTCAAATAAAGACAAACAGACGTTTAAGTCATCACCTAAGTGCTTAAGTAGACAAGAGAAGTGGACTTCTTATTTGAAATGCTTAGCCAGGTCAAGTTCAGAACTAAAGAAACCTTTTGGATGAGAAACGTGAAATGTGTGCAGGAAATAAGAAGAGTTTTTTTTGTACTGAAACACTTGGGGTTGGCAAATTAAGAATTCTGAACTAAACCTGGATTTCACCAGAAACCACAGGCATAAAAGTACTTGAAAAAACTAAGTAAAAGTACAAATACCCTAACTGAAAATGAGTTTGGTAAAAGTTAAAGTCAACCATACTAAAATTACTTGAGTAAAAGTCTTCTAGTAGCTCACAAAAAATGTACTTAAGTATCAAACGTATATTATTAAAAATGATACTTAAGTAAAATGAAATAAATCAAAAGTAAAAGTGCAAGTATTTTATAGTACACATGAAAAGAAGCAACACAACCCAAAATTATTCTCCCCCTGTCTTTTTTATTTAACTTTTTCAGGTAAACAAAATGTGGTATAGAATAAAACTTAAATTAATAAAAGGTATTTTTTGCAAAATTTAGGAAGGTTGTTTGTTTGGGGGTGGAGGTCTCAGCTTCCGAAGCTTAATTATTTAATAGTTACCACAATGACAGGTCTGGATTATCCTAAACACCTTCAGCCTGGTCTCCCAATTCAATCCAATTTCCAGCATTGTTTAAAAAAAAATCAAGAATGTTGGTCAACCGTACATTATGTTTTTATTTTTAAAGATAAAATATAATAAAACACACGTCTACTTACTAGCTCGTAACGTTAGCAACTCGTCTGTAATGTTGGCTAACGAAAAGGCCAAAATGTTGCCTAAAACTACGTTTTACACATATTTATACTCCTCCTGCCACATGAAATGACATTGGCAGCGTTTGACATTACTTTATTTCACTTACTTCAATGTGTTTTTTGAGGTTGGATGAGGAGTTCTTGAATAATTTTATCCCATGGCACTTTGGAAGGCACAACACCCTATATGTCTCCTGTGTCTCCCTCGCCGACAAGTTTCTTTCTAGCTCTCGAAGAAGGCGGACGCGTTTCTCTCTGTCTCCCGACCTTACCCTTATCTATCCTGCTTCAGCCCTGTGTTTGTGTCTTTCATTCTCTTTTGGAGCATCTTTTTACATATCTTCCGAAACCGAAAATAATGGATCTGGTCAGCTGGTCTCTCAACGCAATTGATCAAATTTTCCTGACGGGAAGA
>JAVLVB010000526.1:502720-514665 GCA_032876305.1 Orestias chungarensis
CCTGTCAAGGATAAAGTGTGAATTGTATTTTTTTTCTCCCTCATCTCTCCCTATGTGTCATTTTCCCTTGTCCTTAAGGACACGAGGGCGGCGCGCCACAGGTGCAGCGGCTACGGGTCTTCGTCACCCCTGTAATTTCGTTTGTGCTCATGTACCCCATGTGTGTGAATGACAATAAACGATTCCTGATTCCTGATTCTGCCGCTGGCAATGCTATAGTGTTGCTGCTCTCTGCGTAGCCTGCCGTTAACACTAATCATTGCAAGAGTACCATACGTGGTTCTTCTCGTCCTCTCAGACCCACGTATTCCAGATAATTCTTTGATTATTTTGAGTTGTAACGAGTAGCGAGGTGGGAAATGTCAAAATAACGAAGTAAAAGTAAATGTTTCAACTTTAAATGTAGTGAAGTAAAAGTAAATGTCCGGATTATAATAAAACTCAAGTGAAAGTACAAATCTTCAAAAAAACTACTTAAGCCGTGGAACAAGGTGAATGTACTTCGTTACTATATACCTCCGCCAGAAACTGTCAGTCAGAACTTTGTATCATGTATCAAGTGGATCTCTATGAACTTGGATAAAACAAAGACGGGTGAAAAAGCTGTTTTGATGAGAAACATGACAGAAGGTTCTGATAAGACAGGGATAGATTCACAAAATGCTTCTTAGCCCTCCATCAAAGGAAACAGGATACCTTTTGAAAGACACTAACTATAATAGACTAAACTATTCAAGGAGTAGTTGGTAGCACTGATATCTTGCAGTAAGAAGGTCATGGGATAAAATCCTGTCTCTCAGCTGGAAGTTCCCTTGTCCGTGGGTTTTAAAAGCTGCATTTTAAATTAACTTGTGCGGTTTTTTTACCAAAATGTGTTTGGTGATCTGTAACGCTGGGGTTTGACACAGTAGCAGCAAAAGAAGTACTTTATCACAATATGTTAGATACTTCCTGTCAAAACATGTTATTTATTACAATTTACACATAATCAATTGATGATATTTTAAAAAATTAATATCAAAGTGCCAAAAGTAATCATTTAAAATATATTCTTTCATTTTCTGTCTCATAACGATGATGCCTTTGACCTTAAACATCTTAAAGAAGGTCTGAGTAAATATTGTTCACTTTAAAAGTAGAAGAAAGTCAGGCTCCTTGGGGAACTCGGATCCACCATATAGATTTTTTTTTTTTACATCTTTAATTTAAAGCTTTGATTTTTCTGGTAAGCACTTTGGGCTATACTTGTACTTGAAATGCCTCATAAATATACAAATGAGGTTGAAAGAGGGAAAAAAAGCTGACCAGGCCAGTAGAAAGAGGCTACAGAAAATATTAAATTGCCCTTTGAGTAGCAAGTCTCGAGCCAGAATGTCTTGAGACATTCAGCCAAAACCAGAAACCAGCTTTATCTGCTCACATGTGACAAGTGCCCTTTTAACTTTATTCTTCTGTAATATCTTAGGGTCGGAGGCTCTGTGCTTATAGCTGCAGATGGCCAGTCGACAGAAAATACCTTTTTGCTGGCCAAGGACAAAGCTACACAACTGTATGCAATCAGCTGCTCTCTATCTGCCACAGATGTCCTGACTTTAGGCCGGAAGTTGGTGAGGGTGGGAATCTGGCTGTTGTAAAAAGCATCGACCAGGGGAAATCTATTTCAATTTACCAAATGCCAGAGCAGGATTACTGACATTTAGCGACTGATGTTTTCCACGAAACTCAATAAAATCCCTAGGTAACTTCATAACAGAGGCTCATCTCACCAACAGGGATTACACACAGCGGGACTCCCGCTCTGAGAAATCTGAGCAGATATATCAGAAGCTCAAAAGCACACAGACTGAGAGGCTGGAAGGATTGGAAAGGCAAACGAGGTGAATTACAAAGCACAATTCAAGGCAGAGAATATAACACTTGTGTTCCTTACTTCAGAGGATTTCCCTAAATGTTTTGTTTGTTAAAGAAAGGAGTTAAATCAGGCAAATGTAACCTGCGACTAGGGAGCCGCAATTTGCTTTATAGACCTTTCACAATGGCTCCTAACAATTCTGCCTAAAGTAATACATGTATTTTCTGTAAGAGAGTAATGTTGTTGATTTATTTTCCATCCATCCATGTACACCCTTGTCCCTATTGGGGTCGGGTAGGTCTGCTGGCGCCTATCTCCAGCTTACAACGGGCGAGAGGCAGGGGTACACCCTGGACAGGTCGCCGGTCCATCGCATGGCAACACAGAGACATACAGGACACACACTCACACCTAAGGCAAAATTCAGAGTGCCCAATCAGCCTTACAGTCATGTTTTTGGACTGTGGGAGGAAGCCGGAGTACCCGTAGAGAACCCACGCATGCACAGGGAGAACATGCAAACTCCTTGCAGAAAAACCCAAGACCCAAGGTGGAATTGAACCCAGAGCCTTCTTGCTACATGGCAACAGTGCTACCCACTATTACCTAATTGAAAACAATGTGCTTCTTTTCCTTTTCAAAGTCCATACACATTAGCTTTCCAAAGAAAAAATTTACCTATTCTTTTCTCTGCAAACGTTAAATTTTTCATTATTTTAAAACCTAAAAACATTAAACATTTGGTCTCATTAGAACTGGCAACAGATAAATGAATATATATATATTTTTTGTAAATATTAAAAAAAATTAAAAATCATAAGTTGTCATTTGTCCAAAAAGGTCATGTAACTTTTGTAGATCTAAACAAGTTTTATTTAGGTGGCCTGAAAAGGTTGTAAAGGTTACAGAACCCTGAGTTAAAACCAGATATTTGGTGAGTCAGACATAAACTGGCTTCTGAATGTTTTTAGACCTGAACATTTTGGTTCACTTACATTATATCAGGTCATTTAGTTCAACACCAAATGGATCTACAGGGCGTATCAGGGCATCTGGTCTTTATGGATGAGAAGCAAGGAAAAAAAATAATGTTGAATTCAGCCGTGAAGAAGAATTTAAGGTTTCCCACAAGCCCGATTAGTTAAACAACAAACATTTTCCCCTGAGCTGAAGAAACCAAAATTCTTCACTTCTTGAAATGCAAGCTATACGCTATATATGGCTTATACTGTACTTGTACACATGTATTATCCTGCGAGGATGCTTTTTTTCCAGCGGGGAAGGAGGCTGTTTAAATCTTAAAAGAAAACATGTCAGAGGCCTAAAAACTCTTGAAAAGAGAAAATGTTAAACATGACCTAGGGCTGGGGGGAGTAGGAAGATGTTTATGTTTTTTCTAAAAATATCAGTTCTCCTGTATCTCACTGTAATCTTTTTTTCCAATATATGGCCACTTTTAAAAACATTATCTTCTAATAAAAAAACAATAACTGAACTCGATTGGCATTAAATAGCTAATTTTACTGTCATAAGGATTTATGTTGTGTAATCCATATCCAGACATGAGTCAACACATTAGCCCTTCAAAGTATAGTACTTCAGTTAAAGAATTAGAATGATAGTGATTGCAGCACGGTTCTTAAAACAAGAGGGGGTGCAAATTTCGACTAGCTCAGCATTTCTCCTGCCAAAAACATTTTCTCTGGGCTGCTGGGTAGTATTAGACCTCAGTGATTTATTGCAGGGTTAAAGAAAATGGTACATTATAGTCAGTACTAAATATTGCTAGGTCTAGCATTTTTGACAAGGGTAACACATTAAAAACAAACAGGACTGCATTTTTATTTTTATCAGTCTCTTTTCCAGGGTGGCTGTACAGCAATAATGCCGGTGTAGATAAGCGTTTCCTTATTAGATATGGTTTCCGCTACATCTCCATGCAGGCGGCCTCCAGGGAACTACAGACACCATGAAAGCTCAAGTACCTTGTTTTGGCGATGTTTGGTTATGAGCTCGGCACAAGCCAGCGCAAAGATTGCCGCCAGTGCGGCACGGAGATGTAGGGGAACCTGTACCTGATAGGGAAACGCAGATCGAAGTAACACCTGTTACGTTCGCTAGCTTTCGCAAATGCTCAGACAACAGTCCAGCCGAAATGTCAGCAGGAAATGGTTGGAAAGTCAATCAAACGGAGCGCTTACCAAAGTCGCACAACATTTTTACAGATTTTGGAACTCCATTCACACTTAAGACGCAACAAATTATGACACGCACAACCTATTTTTCAGAAAAAACATCTAAATACTGTAGGCGTCACGGTCTACAGTTAAGGTTAGAGTTAATGATTCAAAAATAATTGAGAGAAATTAATCAGAAATAGCTTTTGGTGGAAAGGTTATAGGCCAAAACTACAACTACAAAAAAGAAAGAACTTATAAAGCTTTTTCAGTAATCTTGACAATCTAAATAACTAAACAGGGCTGGTGTACATTGAGAGCTAAGTGAGAGCTGATGAGAGAACTCAGACATTTGAATCAGGTTTAATGAAGTAGGGATCCATCTGAGAAGCAGTAGCTCCGGTGGTCTGGATATGATGATGTAGCATTTATCCTTTAAAACCTTCCAAGTAGGCAGAATTAAAATTATTCCGCTAAGAAAATCTTCAACAGCAAAGAATTTCAGTTATCATAAATGGTTAATGGGACTTTCTAACAGTTAAGCGCAACAACAACAAAAAAACAACAAAAAAAAGCAGGTTAAAAACTTCATAGATCACAGTAGCTCATAGGAAGTCCTTATATGTGGAAGAACCTGCAGAAGAAATTTCCCTGGGATTTCCAACAACCGAGCCATTCAGATGTTTAACATGCTAAGGTCTTTGATTTTAATTAATCTTTTGCTTCTAATTTTACACAAAGAGATCCAAACCCTGCAATACAGAGGTGCTGCAACTGTAGAATATGAACACCAATTCATCCAGGAGAATCGAAGGCCATCAGGTCCCACCATGTGGCAAACATACACGGGATGTTTGGGGCTGCTAAACAACAATGAAACTCACAGAGTTTATTGTGTGAAAAGGCCCTACGGCAGCATGCTGATAGATCTGAAGGTGGGAGACCGGTGGCATTCAACATGTGAGAGGTGGAGTCGTGTCAAGAACAAACACAAAAACAGGGAGTGCTTGCAGTTTGTCAAGGAGATCAATAGCAAGGACATACAGAGGAAAAAATAACAACAAAGCAGTTGATACATGCCTAAAACCCAAAATCAGTTGATCTAAAATGCACAGTGGGATTCTAAATTATTTCCATTTCTTTTTAATCAAAATCACCTCCACAGATAAAGGTTCACGGTCACAGCAGATTATATTTAATCAAAAAATAGCCTCCCTATTTATTTTGCCCATTTAACCTCCTGGCATTATTCATGCCTGTTGACCTCTTGTGCTGCCAGAGGCAATTACCCTTCCAGTGCCAGCACCCAGAGCTCTCCCAGCTGAGGATAATAACAGAGGCCCCCAAAACCTTTTATTAGACCAGCTCGGACAAGAGCCCTTAAAAAACAGGACCATATATTACCAGTAGGCCATTTGCCAAAAAGGACGCCTCTGGCTTTATAGCCCAACCTGACAATTTTAGCAGGAGAAGGGTTTTCCTGCAGGGTATCTAATGCTATGTGTAAACCGCAGCTCTGCAGCAAGAGACAAAAAAACCTACCATGTCAAGGTTATAAATTCAACCAAAAAGCCAGTATGGAGGGAGCAGGTGTGGCCATGGCTCTGAGTTGGAGCACACTAATGCAATTACAGGGATTTTCTGCTTACTCAGAGGCTTGATTCAAGGGTGCACGAAAAGCTGAAGCCAAGCTGTATAAAATCAGGCATTACTCAGGGTTTGAGCCAAGCCGAATCTTGCCACCTTACTGTCTGGAAAAGCCAGTGAGGAAATGCATCCAGGATTACAGCAGAGCATCCCCATGATCAGGGGGTATTTGCGCTTGTGATGAGTCAATTCGGCATTGAACTTAGCTTTACTCTGCTTACCTAAATTGAAAAATATTTATATTCAAGTTACAAAATATAGAACTTTACAATTCTACCACAGACGTTGATAACAAGGCTGATGAACCCTAGTGGAAAGTATTTGCAATCTTATTACAAGGGCTTTGGTAAGTGTTAATGCTCAGTTTAACTTTATGTTCTATTTGAAGTAGTTTATATAAAATTTCTAATGCAACCATCCTTAGAGTCCAATTCCATCATTCTATGGCAGAAAGGCACCCTCTGCAATTTTGACGCATCTCTGCTAAAAGGCATCTAAATTAAGCGGTTGGTAAATGAACAAACCTGCAGTGTTCAAGACTTTTATTTTGAAGTAGACCAACTGTAGTAACAGGAAGTTGATGTGACTAGCTTGGCGCACATGTAAGTAGAACACGAGTGTACATGTAATAAATAAACCAGTGTCGGCCAGGGCTCCTTTATATAATGCTTACATCTGATCTAACCGCTTACCTGCTCCTCAGCGGGGGAGCGTGTTACTCAAAGACATTTAAAAATTCAGCGGTTCAGTTCAGACTAAGAATCAAGAACCAGTAGCGCTAACTTACAATATATGTTGTCTCAAGGCACTTTACAAGAAAATGTATTAAAATTATAGATACATCATTACAAATCAGTTTGAAAACGTTTCCAATCATTTTGAAATAGCAGATACAAACTGGATTTTAATTTATTGAATTTCCCTTTGGGATGAAAGTATTTCTAATTTTGATTTGATTAAGCACCAGACATTAAAGTGGTCTGTCTTGAAATCCAATTTGTGCTGTTTAAATTGAATTGATTTTGACGTGAAAACAAATCAGATGTGGATCGCACAATAGCAAGAGGGCATTTTCTTCTGCAGTAATGGTTGGGTTTACAATCTTATTGCGTGAACATCCTATTGATATTTATAGACCTTTCACAATGTAACTCACAATGAAAATATTATAACCTGGATTTGTGACGTAGGTCAAGTTGAATGGTGTATTCTAGGAAATCCTTTATATTAAGAAAATTATTGTTGTATAAGGCAAATGAGAAGTTCATTGCTTAGCTTGTAAAAAGTTCAAAAAGCTCTATTGTCATCTACTTCCACAATTGCAAACTGGGAACCGAACTAAGTATTGACTTACAGTTTACTTCTTTTTTATACTTCAAAGCAAACAAAGTGAAGAAAGAGAGGGGTGGGCACTGATCGAATGGTTATCGAATGGTGCTATGTCATTATTTGTTACAATCATATAAACAGACACACTTGAAGCATGAACTGTAATAAACACAGGTAGATTTAATGGTTTAAAACAGGGGTGCCCACGCTTTTCGAGCTTGTGAGCTACTTAAAAGATGACCAATCCTAAGGGATCTACCAGACAAAAAACAAACACCTAGTTACAGGGTTCCAACTCTTTTTTCTAAATTATTTTCCAGGACTTTTCCAGGACATTTTCCTGACTTTTTCAGCTGCTACAGTATGAATATGTTTACCGCATGGAACTTACTGTAACTGCTTATTTCACATAATAGATGCTAACCTGCATTTTGTTGTTCCAGTATTGGTCATAAGGTTACTCTAGTCATCTAAGAAACAAGATTGAGGGTTGATGACAAATATCTATAGCTAGCATAATAGTAGTATGAAATATATTTATATCTAACTCTCAGACATAAATATTGCAAGCTATCTTTTTAGTCTGGCTTTTATGTCGTGTCTTACTATTATAAATGTATGGTTAACACTTTAAATTTATTCTATTTATTAATCTAGCCATGTTTAATCCCATTCATTTATGCTAACAACATTGTTGAAATGAACATGCAAGTCTCCAGTTTTCACTCTCGTCTTTCCTCATTTAGGCTAAGGGGTGAGCCTCTAACTCATCAGCCGTTTCGCAGATACGTTGGCCTGCGCCGCCATATTGGGTCACACAGAAGTTTGTGGGAAATTGTTTGGGGGCAAACAATCTGGAGAGCTCAGTTTACATAGTTTTGAAGAAAGACAAAATGGGTCGAGGCGACCACTGTGTACAAGTAAAGATCTTATTCTGTCACCAAGGGATAAATATCTAGAATTCAAGATTTTCAAGTGTTTTATTTAAGTAAACGATATAACAAGTAAAAATGGTTGGAGTTTGTTAATCTGATGAGGCAAAAGATTTTAAATCATTTATTTTATACCCCTATGTTTGTCCAGACTTTTTGCTGGTTGCAGTTTAATAAGACCATTGTGAAGAAGTACTTTGAATTAAGGAGGGAATTTTCTAAGTTGTAATTTAATTTTAAATGGCTAAAGGGAAAGAAAAAAAACCCAACAAAGACCATTCGCAGCCATTATTTACAAATACAAATGCAAAAAACTATTCTCGAAAAAATTATTAAAATTTATGTGGAAACGTACTTTGTCTTTATGATCAGAACATTTTTTATACATTCATTTTTTTCTTTATCCCTATACCTACTTATTCACATACATTATTCCACTTCAGTGTGTTTACTGCTACTGATGTAACTATTAAACGCCCCAGACCACCGCCTTGTTTGCCTGTGCATAAAGCCGGTGTTCCGTCGAGTCGCTTCTCTCTCCGCACACGCAGCAAAAATCCCGCGTGCTTGTTTAACGCTGCTAACGGGCAGGGCCGTGCTTGCGCCGCAAGACAACGACGGACACCGTGAAAGCTCAAACAAATTGTGTTCTTTGTTTGTTGTATATTACAAATAAATGATTCCACCTTTTTGCAAAAAAGTTAAATATTCAAACATTCTTTAAATTGGTCCAACAAATAAATATTTACTGTTTAAACATAACAACATAGACAAATATATTTTCATAACAATCGTTAAAACTTTACAAAATTACTGATACCTAATTACAAAAAACTTTATGAACAATCCTCTTCACAGAACTTTAAAGAATAAAGGGTGTAAACAAAGATAATACTATTAAGTTAATTATTTAACATAAATGCAATGTATGTGTAATGACTTAAATAAAAAATAAACCATCAGGAACAATTTACTTTATATAACTTTAAAGAACATAAGGTGTAAACGGTTTTTGAGAAGCGTAGCGGGGCGGCAAAAAGACACAGGGGAAACAGTATCTGACGGGGACGGAACACACAGTATTTTAATACAGCTGAATTCCTACTGAAGTTTTTTTCCATTAAAATATTTTCTGTTTTTGCTGACATACTGAGTAAAACATGGCCCAAGACTACTTGTTACCTGTCGCTACCACTACCTGTTACCTGTCATCTTGGTCGCTGTGGCTCTACTGAAACCACAGATGGATTTCATCTCAGAGCGTACAGCCTAAAGTGAAGGCACGCCCACTACAACTCTCACCTGCTCCTCTGTCACTCAACAGGAGACAGCGAGAGAGAGAAAAACCTCACACTCGATATGCAGCGATACTCTTGCAATGAAAGTTGCTAGTTTTGCTGGTTCTTCTGAGAAAATAAATCCTATAAATACATACATGTATGTATAGACGTAGCTACGCCTCTGATATGATAGACTAGATAACTCGCTACGCGACACCATAGTTTGATAAGGCAGCTAACCTAAAGCTAACCTGAAGTTAGCTTGTGCTTAAATGTGCATCGACCTGCACCCGTCTTCGCGATCAAATGGTCGATCCCAGTCAACGTATTGGGCACCCCTGGTTTAAAAGGTTCTTTCATTCTGAAGGCATTTTCTGCAGGATGCTCTACTCATGCATGTTAACAGGAAGAATGACATGTGAACAACTTTGAGCGAACATGGTAACGGAGAAGCCTGTTTGCATGAACGCGACTGATTAACGAATCATGCACGATGATTGATGTGACTGACATTAGAAGTTTGCTTCAGCTTGTGTAGTTTTATGATGACAAAAGCGGTACATAATTTGAGGTAAGATTGGCAATTTAAATGGCTTTATTGCAATCTAATGTAATTTTAAGATCTTCCCAATATTTTGTCATTGTTCACTGACTACATAATAGGCAGTGTTTCCAATTTCTTGCCAAAACTGAGTGAAATTTTAAACATAATTCATTTGATGAAAGCCGTGTGGCATTGTTGAATCAAAATATTCTTTGTACAATTACATCCACTGTTGATGGTAAGTTTGTTTATCCGTATGTGTTAGAACCAATAACTAATACGTTAGAATAAACTATGCTAACTAAGTGTCCGTTATAGAAGAAAATACATTTCTGCCTTCGTTGTAATCTGTTAAATGATGCACAGAAATGCAAACTTTTTATTATATAATTGCAGCATATTATCATTAAGGTAAACAAAAGAACACATGCCATCCTGTTTATTTCATATTTACCGCTCTTCAAAAACGCGCTAGGTCTGAACCTTACACCAACTGCCCCATACCTGTGTAGCCCCATTTTTTTGGCAGAAGACATTATGAGCCTTATAAAACATATTTTTCTAATTCTGAATCAGATTTTTTAACCTAAGTATTATATTTTTCTGGTGTTATGAGTTGACCTGTGTCTGGACATGGAATAAACAGTAACAATGCCCTTATATTGAAAAAAAAAGAAAAGAAAAACAATATTTTTCAAAAAGATTGTGATATGAAAATGTTGCCAGACCGCCCTGATGTTTTTAATATGTAAACTTTGTTTGCATTATGTTATGAATGGGAATTTTTTTAGGGACATATGGGTGTAGCATATTTTAAGCCACTCTTTGTGTGGTACTGTTTTTTGTGTCCTGAAACAAAACAAAACAAACAAACAAAATAACATATGGAGTTTTTATTTTTTGTTTTTAGTTACAAACACTGAATACTCAGGTTTGCAACATTGGTTTTCACAAAAAAAGCTATTTCATACTACTGATCCTAGTGTATTTTTTCTACGGTGTCAACAGGAATAAAGGCAGAAAAATGACTTCACTCTTTTCTGTAGGATTTTCTCTGTGACCTCCTGTTTTAAGGATAATTAAAGTGTAAAACTTCAATGTCAACTTTACAGCTCTTTTGTGAAACCTTGTGCAGTAATAATAGGGGTTATGGCCCAGAGGTTTATAGGAAGTGACATGTAATTTTAGGCTGCTGACAACGACTACAACAAAAGAGCAAAACTTAATTTCCAGGCTGCCATATCAACTCTTTCGTTTAACTCCGGATGTCTGTTCTTGTGTTTTTGCCCGAGAGAAAAAAAAAAAGCATGCCTTCACCGTTCATGTCAGCAAAGTTCAAGCAAGCTGAACTTTGAGAGTGGCACTCGATTAAACACTGCAGGATTAGAGGCCACCTGTACAACAAGACCAAGCGCACAAAGTCTGATCAAGCAAATCCTTTCTAGGTGCTGATATGATGTTTCTGTGTGAGTGCCTGCTGGCCGCTGGCCACGTTACGGCTTTGACGGTTGCTCTGGGGGATTAATCGGGAAGAAGGTTATCACCCCTGGTGAATAAAGCTAACCTTACTCTGCAACAGCATGTGAATGTGTGTGTGTTTGCACGACAGATGTAGGTTACATTTCCATAATAAAGCAGCCGCACGCTTAAATGCTCCTCTGTTGGCTCAGAGGAACTCAGAGAATGGACGCCGACAGCAGAGCTGGAAACAAAGACTGCCTTTCAGGACATTCAGAACAGGAGAAGGATTCAACATTTGAACTAAAATCTGATTTCTCCTCTTTTTCTCTCTACAAATGCCCACTTTTAAAACCATATTTTAGATTTATTACATTTTTTATTACCAGGTACACTTTTTAATATGTGTGAACATTTCCACTTAAATAATGTTGAGTCCACTTATTGCACCATTTTGTTTGCCAAAGTGAAAAATAAAAACAAAAACATGTCTTCTGCAACAATAAATGGAAGCTAATAAATCAGTAATACAGCAGCATAGACATGATTTAGAGTTAGGACCATAAACCAACTTTTTACAAATGTGGTTCTACATATTAACATGAAAAAAAATACTTCAGCTCAGACACAGTTGGTGTGTGAAATTTCAGCTTTAATTTAGTTCACAGACTCCTCACACCCTGGTCACAAACTCTTTAACCTTCTACCCTCTTGCAGGCGCTACAA
>JAVLVB010000526.1:514765-535012 GCA_032876305.1 Orestias chungarensis
AAACTTATTAATAACAAAAACTAAACTGCTGTTTACTGTTGTTTACATGCCACACTGCACTTTATACATGCTATATAATACTGTAACTGCACCTTAACTATTTATCTTACACTAGTTTTATATTTTCTGTACATATGCAAACTCTGCTGAACATGTAAACTTGTATATTGTCTACATAGTCTTGTTGTATATTGTATTGGTGTTAATTGTAGAGAGCTAACAACAGCCGGAAACAAATTCCTTGTGTGCGTAAACATACTTGGCGAATAAAGCTGATTCTGATTCTGATTAGTTGTTCAAAAACTGGAAGAACTAAAGTGTTTTGTTTTTGTATATAAGCTCAATTCCTTTCAGGAGCTCAAACTAATTTGATAAACAATTAAACAGACACTTTTTTGGGCAGATGTAGGCAGTTTCTTCTTTATGTGAACATTAACAAAGCAGATAAAAGCAACTGGATTAAACCTAAAGGTAAGCACAATGCACTTCAATGTGTTAATGTACAGAGTCAGCATTAGGAAAGAAAAAGTGTCCAAATGTGGCTCTACAGAATGTATTGTAGAGTATGAGATTTTTTTGAGAATTGATTTTACTGTAGAGCAAAATTAGCATTTAAGCTTTGACTGTATTATCCCTTTAACAATTATGCAATAAATCCCCTCAAAGTAGGATAGATTTTAAAGTCCATATCACTTTACTGACTGCAATTTAAGGAGCGATGGGGGGAATTATGTATTTCCCAGGCCGATTTTGTTGCATTTTCTTGTAGAAAAAGAGCTACATTATATAATATTGTTTTAAAAAATGGTCATACAGTTCCAGCAAGTGCTAATTGTTGCTGTCGCTAGTCCAGTGGAGCTGTGAGGGAGGCGTTCCTGGCTAAAAACTGTAGCAGTGCTATGTTAAATAGACAGTGCATTGCAGTAGCAAGTGTTTAAGCACTCCTAAATGACTGCCCTTGGAGATTTAAGGATTCCTCAAACATGCATGAACATGTGGATATGTTTTTGATGAATGAATTACGTTATTACAAAATGTAAACCTGAAAAAAATATTTTTTGCATAAAAGCTCCCTCAAAAAATGCTAAAAAGTGGATGAAATAAGGGAAATTGTCTCATTTTCAGATTTTGTCCTTACCTTTGTATAGTGAATTCAAAATCTTGGAAAGGGGTTTGTGGGGTAGCATAATTTTAGTTATTATTTCATGAACAGTTGTATTTAACTACAATGGACTGATCTGTTTAACAGAAAGATTATAAAGTTTAATTCTGTGAAGAAACTGATAAGGAACAGGATTCTAAAGGAGTTTCAGCATCCAAAAAAGAGAAAATGAGAAAACATCTCAAAGGGGAAAGAAAAGTAAAAAAAAGGAAATCTAAAACAAAAACACCAGATTCATTCAACCTCTCGCTAGAGTCTTGTGCTTTATTGAAAAATGTGAGAGAGACCTATTTATTAGACTGTTTTTATGTAGTTACACAAGATGACCTCTGTAAAAAGCTCCATTCATCCCCATTAGGAGCTGGGCCACTCACAAAAAGCTTCAACAAAGCCTTTCAACACACGCAAACAAGTGCCTGTTTGCATGTTAACCCATTAATTAATGTAAAATCTTATATCCGAATGTGTGTTTGTGTTTCCTGCTGGTGCACACACACATGCAAATCTACACTCCACTAAAACCTGAGCCTCTGGCCTCATCCTGCTTTAAGTGGTGAGTAGAGACATCATCATCCTTCTGCTTCTACACCAAAATGATTGAGAGCTGAACTCTTTACTCTTGGGACAGAACAGTCTACTCCAGCTCAGGCACAGCTGTTCTTCATGGATGAACTGATGCCAATTAAAACACAAACTAGCAACGGAGAGAAACACTGCATGTACCGTCGCTCTCGGCAGGATTCCTTCAAATAAAAACAGCAGGAATCGTGAATCACACTGGGGGTGGTTTTGAGGCAAGGAGCTGCATCCTGTAACATCATTATGAATGGATATTTATATGCAGAACGCACCAAAATGTGGCAACCAACTAATTACATAACGTGTTCGCTAAGTGTGGATGTTAATATTAGTGAACCTTAGATATTGCATTGAAATGTAGTATTTCTGGTTGCAAAGGTAGAAAAGGCTAAAGCTCATTGATTTAGCTTTATTCACTATAGGTAACTTAGATGTAGAAAAACATGGTGTAGATACATTAAGTCTCCATAAATGATGCACAGTGTAAGTAAAAACTGATCACTTAGCTCCAGTCCTTTCTGCTTATCAGTCTGATCTCCTTTGACTCGAAATGAGCCGCGTGCTTCAGTGTTACACTATTTCTGATTTTCCAATGGTTGCACCAAATTGAACATTTGAGCCAATATCAATATTCAATATTAAGACCGCTGTTATAACTGATAATCTCTATTTAACAATATATATCACTATCTCTGTCACATGAACAAAACAAATGCCAGAGGGTTGACCTCATCTTGAAACATACAGAAACGGTAACATTGGTTGGTGATTTCAGCTCAGTTTTACTTGTCGGAGCAATACCAACGTGTCTGAAACATCTGCAATTGCTAATGTTGATGCCTTACATTGTTATAAATGTGGAAGCTCGTCCCAAATCCATCTCTTCACTAAAGTGTTTGTTGCTATTTAAAGTGACCTGATATAGTATCGGTTTCCTTGGTAAAGTTTGGCAAAGCAACACCAGCACTAGCTTAGGACCAGAACCGGGTGGGTTCCTTTAAATAGTATATCAGTATCCTAAACAACTTTAGGACAGTTCCTAAAAACTCACAATTCTTCAGGACCTGAGATAGTGCTTACAGATGGCCAATGCTGAGTAAAACATATTTTATAGATTTTTAATTTCATTGTCCACATTGAAGGCAAAAGGGGAGCCAAAGTAGATCTGAAACTCAACTTGGTTAACAGTTTGGTTAAAGAGAAGAGAAGCAGATTTGTATAACTTGTTATTTGTAGATCAGGGTTAAGAAGAGAGATGCATCAATTCCACCAATAATATTTCCTCTGATTTTTTTTATACTACCAAGTAGGGAAATGCATCAAAAGCCAAGGACCCTTTTATGAAGATGAAAATATGCTGTTTCTGTTTCCTATGTTAAAACTCCAATTTTAAGATATATTTCTCATTTAATGGTAAAACAACTATTCTAAATCGAATTGTCTCATCAAATCATTTTAGAAAAAACCTTTAAATAGTGACCAAAACCTATTTTTGCTTCACTTCATGTCTGAGGTCTTCCAGACTTGCGTTTATGGAGAGGATTCTGTCTGTGCACCACATTTAATGGTTCAATATTGCAGAAATCCCCGTTCTCCCCCAAAGTTTCATGAAGTTCACCAGCAACTTTGCAATTTTTATCATTTAATTTAAAGCTACACCTCATTTACTCCTGTCCACCTACAGATTACATTTCCTGCAGTCACTCAGTACTTTGAACACAGTGTAATTATTTTTCCTTTGTTCCCTGTTTTTGAAATATATTAGCATACTACGCAGTCAAATCTAGTGTGAAATTAACTGCTGTCTGCGATAACGGGGGAAGCCTGAAACTAGCAGACGCGGGCGTGACGGTAATGCTTTTGAAGTAAAACACTGCAGGGAAACCGTGTCGTAACGAGGAGGAAGCGGAGAATGAGGTGTAAGGTGATTGACAGCGCAGCAAGTTAAAAAGCCTCAGACTTACAGAGTGGAGGCCTAAATGTAACGGTTCACCCTGCAGAATTGTTTTCAGAAAGTAAAATAAAAGCTGGAAATGGTCCGTGTGAAAACCTCAACACATTTGGATCAATGGTATCAAGCAGCTGCGACGGATTAGAGAGGCCGATAACTCAATAGTGCAATTCAATGAGCTTTGGAAGAATTAAACTGTTTCAAGTCTATTGTATAAAAGCTCTGCATGTTTAGTGTTCTGACTGTAAACTGTTAAGAATTGTGAAGTGTTAAGAAATCCAGCAGATTCCAATTAAGGAGACCTTTAATTTTATTTAGGTTACCTGCAAAACATTCATGCAGCAAAACCTTTTTAGTATGGTTGGTTTTTTAAATTTACAGACCTGTGCAAATATGTCGTAACCCTGGTAAAATATACACAAATACTTGAAACATCATCTCACGCTTTAGACATACAAAAACCTGGATGGGTGGATAGATGGAGTTTATTACAGCATCAGAACATTTTAAAAACTCTGACTTTGTCCCCAAAAATACTTACCTGATTTTAGACTTTCTAATTCCTAAACAAATTATATTTACTGACACGAACTTTTCAATATAATCAAGTTTCCAACTAAGCTTGTTTTTCCGTATTTGGCTTTAATTAGCTCAGTTATTTTCAAAGTCATCAGATTACCTAACATGCATCTTGGGGGACTAAGATACTTTTTTAATGCCAGAGGGAAATTGAAAGCTGTAGAATCTCCAACTATTAAGGTTTCTTCAAAGTATATAACAGGAGCCACTTTAATAAGCTGCCAACGTCTGTAATGCTCTGGCTGCAATCTAGAACATGCATCTTCCACAGAGGAAAATATCAAAGCTAACAAATAAAACAAATGACATGCAAAAAAAAGCAGGAAAAACATAATTAAAAGGTCCCTAACAGACCAGTAGAGAGAGGGTTGATTGTACATAACAAACAAAAGTGTCGCTTTGCATAATTTCTCAACTCATCATGACATTTTTCCCATTTTTAAAAGAATATGTGACACATCTCTCATGCTACTTGTTTAATATTTTTGATAAGATAGACTTCAGAAAGTGTAAACTAAGCCATGGGAAGCATTTAAATTATGATTAACTAGGAAAAAAATCAAGGGGTTATGTCCAGGTACTTTTCTTGTTCTCTAATAGAGAAAAAATTATCAGCTGACTTTCTGTAAGCTTTAGTTAAGATCTCGGTTACAAGAAGAAAAAAGTCGCAGGAACACAAAAAAAAAGAAAAAAAAGAAATGATCTTAACTTATGAGAAAATAGTTATGTTTGTTATTTTGGAAAACGTACCAGTTTAATTCACGCTTTTAATTCATAATTTAAAAGTAGTTTCACTCACAGAAGGAGAGGTAAAATCCCAGCAGTTGAAAACGTGCTTAGTTTCAGTTCACACAGTTTTGTTATTGGTTATCCACCAATAAGATTAGAAACATGTGGCTATTTACCATTGCCACTGTATCACCACACAGATCACCACCTATCAGTCTCCCTATTTATTTTTCCCTCATACAGGAATTGGCCAATAAGACAGGCCAAAATCTGTACACATTCATGAAGTGTTTTTCAGATTTCCCCTTTTCAGTGAATTGAGACCACCTGTAAAAAACTTTGAGCATAATTAAGTTAAAAAATAATATTCCAAACTTTGAAAATCCCATAAAGTATTGCACTGTCCATCATCTAAACATGGAAAGAGTAGAACCCAACTAAAAACATAGTTAACATAGCCTTCTACCTACACTGGCAGACCCAAACTACTGGCCCAGGTTTTCTCTGAAGGAGCTATCAAGGGTCTACAGCTCAGATACAAAAATAAAAGTTACACTAAAAACCTGGGCAACAGTAAAGGTGCAAAAGACGAGTGTTGCATGATTGTGGCTGGATAGCTCAAGTGGTATGTTCAAATCACCACAGCATTCAGTGCGGGTCCTTAGGCAAGACCCTTTACGCTACTGCCTACCTGGCGCCGCAATGTAGGCTGCCTCGGTGTGGTTACACCAAAAAAGCATTTCACTGCAGTTGTACTGGGTATGACCATGAATGTGACATATAAAGATTGATTATACCGACATTGACACGATACAATATCGGCATAATTCAAAGATGTTTTTATAACTTATGGACTGTGACATGTTGGAAGGAGCTTATTTAAGTGATAATACCCAAATAGAGAACAGTAGCTCACAGCAACAAACATTGCTACTTATTTCTTTTTTTTAGCGAATCCTGTTGTAGTGAGCATGTGGATTGCTAAATGTGCAGCTTTAAAGCAATGTAAGTTGTGATTGTATTCCAGTCTTTAAGAACTAAATCCTGGGCCATTATAGTTTTTTTTTTTTTTTTTTTTTGCCACTTTAGGCAATTCAATACCCCAATTAAAATGTTTTTCCTATATTTCACTTTTAAATTAGTGACAGAGTCTACAAAAACTTTGCATATATTTTCTAATCAATCTCCCAGGGTAACAGACTTTAACCATAACAATAGGCCTTAAAAACATACAAGAATGGTTCTAAGACCATGTTTGAAAACACACATGTTCAGCAACCTCACAAACGCAAATAGAAAACCGAAGAGATGTCACTATTTTCAAAACACTTACTTTGGTAGCTATACTTTCAAGATTCCATATCTCCCAACATCAAATTACCTGATTTCAGTGTCAGTCATGCCTTGTTTTTACACTTTAACAAACATATATTGCAAATATTTCCACATAAATAATACATATTTATAACAACAGTAATTTATGAATCAAGTGAAAAATAAAAAAACGTACAAATGTTTTACTTGTTTTTAGTGAAGTCTGACTTTGTCTTTTCATTACAAAGAAAAATTGAAATCTTTAAATACGTTTCAGCGTTCATATGTTTAAAATATTAAACTAAAGGCAAACTATGCTTTTCCCAGGCCATATTTCACTTTTCCCTACTTTTTAAAACTGGGAAAACAGCCAAAAGATAAACTTTTTGGAAACTATAAACGAAATAGATTATAAGCTAGATAGCAAGAATTTTAAATGTTACTGAAAGTGCCTTGCACTACATTCGCTCTCAGCTGGCGTTATACAAAATAAACTTTATGAAATATAAACTGCTTTATGTTGTAAAAGTTTATTTTGGGGAGGTTGAGCTTTTTGACATCAAGAAAAAATATACACTTTTAATGCTATTGTTGAATTCGGTAACATCTTTTACGACTTGTTAGCCAAATCTGAAACCACCATGCAGTGTGAATGTATAGGACCTAAAACATGGTATCAAATATTGCATCAATGCAATCCTTTCCAACTGAGATCCAGCAGCGATTTAAACAGTCCCATTTTTATATACTTTGCAGATGTGTTGGTAAATTATTCTAAATAAATAATAAATCACATAAGATGAGCCAAACAAATAGAAATATTGAGCCCTGCAAGTTGTTCTATTGGTGAGAAACTACACTACACTACACTACACTACGCTGTTGCAGTCACTTCCATGCCCTCCGCAAGTTTATGAAACCAAGCACCTGCGTTTGTAAAAGAATAGATCTCTCTCAGAAACTCAGCGAATGGCAGCATGGTTGCCTGACAGGATACCACATGTAGAATAACCCCAGTCGGAGATCTTCCTTAAACCTAAATATTGCACAATCAATGGTTAGCGGTGTTATAACAACATAAAAGGAGTTGGGTTGGCCATGCTACTGGGCTCTAGAGAAGGAAGATGTGTTCCCCCGAAGTGAGGAATCATGCCATTCTGTCTGGTATTCCATCGGTCAGGTGGTTTAACAGTTGCCAGGACAGCAACATTTGTGTGAAAATGGTTGCAATATAGTGTGATTTGGCCCCTTAGATCCAGTAAAAATACATTTGACTGATTCAGCACTTCAAAATATTTTACACAACTTGTTGCTCCCAAGTTCAACATTGGTGTCTGACCTTTTGAATGATTTTCTGGAGGATCAGATTATCATCGGTCCCATAGACACACTTCTAAACTTTAGAAAAAAAGTACCCCTGGATGAATCAAACCTATTATTGCTGCAAAGGGTGGACAGCATAATAATCACCCCCAAAGATTAAAAACAGGAAGCCCCTTCACATCAAATGTATGTAAGAACAAACAACAAAGCAGAAATGTTTGGAAATGTAGTTCATAAATAAAGTGAGTCCTTTTAAGTAAACAAAAAAACATCAGTATGTTTTTAAAGTTACATTTTTATTTTTTTACACTCCCCTCAACTCTGCAGCCGGCTTGCTGCAGCTTGTAAACACCTCATCTGAAGGATGTTGCTGTTGTTGTTGTTTTTGACAAACTGGCCGGCCTTCACCAACCTGACAGCAAACCAGGTGGACGGATAAATTACAAATAAACAAATAAAACCTAACAAAAACAACAGAACCAAGAGCAAACGTGTCAACACAGGCCAACCGCGACACACACTCAAAAAAGAAAAACACAAATAATACAAACAAACCTGGATCCCAGAGCTGACATAAGCCAGAGGAGGTTGCAGCATCATTCCCACCAAAACAGCTAAAAACACCTCCCCACCTCTCGGGCCCCACATATCCATCCGTTTTATATTATTCTTGTTTTTAGCAGGACTTAGAGGAAGCGAGCAGCTCCTACCTTCCAAATCCAGGCCATTCTTCTAATTTCTGGGCACACAATGGAGGACCGATGCTTCTCTTCAGCCCTTTAAAAGGCGCTCAGCGCTGCTCATGTGTAAAGAAAAAGAAAAACCATCAACAGGAAGTGGTTCGGGATGCTTTTAAATGCATGGGGGTCGGCGGGATCCACGCATGCCGTGGAGTGAGTGCGCCGTTATTTTTGTCTTACGTCCGTCTCGTCCCGGTGCCCCCACCCCCCTCCATCAGACCCACTCTCCACGCCACACCACAGAGCTGCTGCTGCTGCTGCCGGAGCTTGCGCGCGTTCTGCGCTGCCATTGGTCGGCTTGGGCAGAAGTCCCGCCCCTCTAGGCTCAGTCACGTGTCCTGACTGCTCCAACATCAACACGAGGAAGAGGAGCCAGTAGAGAATAACAGCATGGTAAATGTGGTATGCGCACAAAATTTTGGTACAAATATTATTTTAAGGTTAAAGATATATATATTTTTAGTTTTAATAATATATTTGTACCAACATTTTTTTTCTTTAAAGTTTTAAAAGAGACCCGTAAAGGAACTGGAGGCTGCACACATTCATACATCCATAACAGTCTACAGTGTAAATATGGACCCTATTCAAGTTTAACCTTTAAATTAAGATAAGGACTGGAAAGTTAAAATCACTGATTTACACGCCACTTTATTATTATTATTATTAATTACTTTTTAAATTATTTATTTGTCCAGCTAATCACATATAATCTTATCATTATCATGTATATGAGTACAAGGCCAAAACAGTGAGACGGGCTACATAATCTTACTGTAAGTAATACAGTTTATGGAAAAACAGTTAACATATGTTTGCTATTCAAAGGTGGTGATGGTGATGACACCAGTCCTGCTGGTACTTCAGGAGAAGTAGAGCATTTGGGAGAAAGTAACAAAACCATTTCTACAGTAGAGCAACAACACACGAACACTACCAGACGCTAGCATTGAGATAAATGTCTCTCATCTGTAATAATAGCTTTCTTTGCAATTTGGCGTTATTCTTTTAAGTGATCGTGTTGTTAAATATTTCTGTCTGCTGCTGAGTTGCTGTTATGTATCCCAGATCAAACGTGACCATTTGTGTATTCCAACCTTGGATTTACTGTAGGTTGGGGTTCATTAGTATTCCCTGATGATGTGCCACTGAGGCAGTTGAGTTTTTACATGATTTGACTATGTAAAGCTCTAACTTAGACACTTATTATTGTGTAAAATCTTTATTATCTTAGTAGTATTGCATTAACAGCAGTAAGGTGACTGTATATTACAACCTCAGAAGTTACAGTAGGTCTAATAGGTGGCCTTTTGTTTGGAATTTGCTGTAAGTGTTAGTGCGCCCTCGGCAAATGCGTTTTGCTTGTTCCCATGCATTTAGGTGTGGGTGCGAACATGTATGTGTGGGAACATGCATGCTTAGCAAGCTCAGGGTGGCCTGGTTACATGACTGACTCCTGGCCTGAAAATTTTTTCCAGTCCGGCCCTGGACAGATTTAATATGTCTCAAAATATGATCAGATATCAAAAAGGTAACTTGTTTTAGTTATGCATTTAGAACATCGTACTAATAATTTATCAGCTGTGGTGTCTCATCTTCTATCACACTTTTTTATTCCAGTCAAAAGTTCCATTGATCATGTTTGATATAGGTATCTGTGAGCTGCCAGATTATTTAGCGATGACCTTTTGTTGATTATCCTGCCTTTGGAGATTGCCAGTGACTTTTCACTAGGCAACTGTCACAGTGCCAGTCTTCCCCATGATTGTAAGATATACAATGGGAGTATAGATCTTTCTGCAAACAAAATAAATAGATTGGTTTTATCTGAGGAAGGAACTCTGCCACACAAAATAACTACAAATGTGCTAACTGTTTTACGGAATACGTCACTTCCCCCTTTTCTTATTTTCATCATCATATGACATTGTTTCGCCACAATTAGATTCATTATCTCATCACTATTCATCCTTCACACAGCCACTGGAAACAGAAATGAACTTAAATACAACTGCAGGCGATCGGAATTTTTATGATACTATACGCTGGTCCTCATGGGAAATGCAGTCTTTCCTTCAGGCAAAACCCTTTTGTCCACACTGGCAGCCAAAATCAACCAACAATGTAAATGTAGTGTTGCTCCACCTGCGATGGACCCTTGCCTCGTGCCCATTGTAAGCTGGAGATAGGCGCCAGCAGACCCCCATGAACCCACAAGGATAAGCGGGTGGAAAATGGGTGGATGGATGGTTTTAGCTTTAGTTTCTGATGAAGTAGGCAGGAGTAAATCAGACAGATTCAAACAGCTGAGTCAGCATTGTTTCCTGATGAATATACTGAATATTTATTTTTGTAAACAATAACGTTATTTACTATACAGACCTTTTAAAGTATTTACTCAATATACATCCCTAAACTGTCAACAGGGCAATATTTTATTTAAACTTTTAGTGCCCCATTGAGATTCCACAATATAGGTTTTATACAATAATGTATAAACTGAAAAAAAACAACTAAATTACACAAAACAAATAAAATATATATTATATATATATTTCATTATCACCCCTATGGAGATGTAGAAAGTCAACATTATTTTTGTAAATACTAAAATATTCACTTACCAACTTACATGAGTGCCAGCTGTACTAGAAACAAGACAATGAAAATGACCAATATTATCAGAATAAATCAAAAGGTATTCTAAAAAGATTTTTTCTTTTTTTTAGCTTTGAATAAGTGACCAGATTTAATCTGACTAATAATTAGTAAGAGGGATAAGTAAGAGGTTTTAAGTTTTTTCAGTTTTGAAAACATAGCTTTGTTTTCCTCCTACTAGTAGACCGCAGAGGTTTGGGGTTATGTTCCTAATTCTGTCCAATCAATGATGGTGCTCTGCATAACTTGCTTACAGTGGCGGGCAGGAATTTTGTTGAAAAAAAGGGTACAAAAAATAACTTTTTTTAACTTTCTCTTTAAGAATATTGTATTGAAATAACACTGGAGTACAGTTTCTGAATATTGTACCCATCTGTAGCTATTTCAGTGCATAAAGAGAAACAGAAATGTTATAAGCAAAAAGAACACAAAATACAGAAAAACTGTTTAGGTTTGAGTTGAGGTGAAACTTCATGTTTGAACACAGAGTTCTGCTGAGCCTGCTGGTCAAGACAACATCAACTAAACAGATTAGGTCCCTGGAAAAGCTTTTCACCATGTTAAGATCTACAGGCATTCTCAATAAACTACAATGTGCACTCCGATGAGGTTCCATTTTCAAATCAAAAGTAATTTTCAAAAATTAACAACCTTTAAGCAGGTAAAAAACCTTTTTTTCCATAAGTCCATGTATTAGTTTTTAAAGGCATCATTTACTGTTGAAGAATTTAGATGCATTTAACACAATTGCCAGATCTTCTTTGTCGGAAACTCCAGAAGACTCAGGTGGAGGCCTCGGCAATCCCCTGGACCAATGACTGCCCTACCTACAGACCACAGTTTGTCAGACTGAAGGACTATGTGGCTAACCAGGTGATAACCAGCACAGAAGCACCACAGGGGATTGTACCATCACCATTCCTTTTCACTTTGTACATTTCAGACTTGCAGTACAAGTCAGACTCCTGTCATCTACAGAAATACTCAGATGACTCTGCAGTTGTCTGGTAGACCAGAGATGGAGAAGATGCTGAGTACAGAGAGCTGGGGGAACGCTTTGTGGGATGGTGTGGGAACAATCATCTCCTCTTGAAAGTGAACAAAACAAAAGAGATGATTGTAGATCTCAGGAGAAACAGGGTCAGATCAACGCATATTTCCATTATGAGAGAAGAAGTAGAGATGGTTGAGGAATACAAATACCTTGGTGTTTATCTGGACAACAGACTGGAGTGGAGACACAACAGTGAAGCCGTCTACAAGAAGGGACAGAGCCGACTATACTTCCTGAGGAGGCTAAAATCCTACAGGGTTTGCAACAATATGTTGCAGACCTTCAACAACTCTGTTGTGGAGAGTGTCATCTCCTGTGGCATCATCTGTTGGGGCAGCAGCATCAGAGCAAGGGACCTAAAAAGGCTCAACAACCTAATAAAGAAGGCTGGGTCTGTTCTGGGGACAAATGTGGAATCTCTGGAGATGATGATGCAAAGACTTCTTCAGCTTAATTGTAAAACAGACTGCAAAAGAAGATCTTTCCTGGCCACAGCCATCACCATCTACAATAACTCCTTAAGTAAATGAGTCATTCCAACACCATTCAAATAGCCTTTGGATTGAATCATGTATTTTTTATTTGATTGAGTGATTGATTTATTGATTGACAATACATTTCTAAAGAAAGCTCCGTGAAACATACCTCGTGGATCCGTGAATAGAAACTGTGACATGAGTTTTGGCAAAGTAACGTATCTGACCATAATGCAGATGAAAGCTGTGGAGGGCCCTGCTGTTCCTAGTTAGGGTCGTTCTACATCTTCACTAAAATAAAATGTAATATTGTCAGGATGACCTCATAATCAACTGTTAGGCATTTCAGCAGCACTGTGAAGCATGAAGCTTTCTGCTGCAGGTGCTATCATTAGTTGTAACGTAAGTAGAGGGCACAGATACACATAGCAGACAGATGGATGTCACATGTTTGTTCTTGTTCACAAGGATGAATCACCTCTGACAGATCCACCTGTCATGTGGTTGAGAAGAAATACAAATTAAAAGCTAATCATCAAAAGGCCTTTGGAGTATTGTGTTCCGTTAACCTGCAAATGACTCATCCCAGAACAGAGCTCTCATATCAACAAGCGCATAACTGTGAGGGCATCGGTATGAAGGTGATCAGCAGCAGCTGATTTAATCTCCACTTCTCCATTTGCTTCAAGTTATCTAAATTCTGAACAAGCCTTTTGTTATTCAGCAGTGTGAGAGTCTAATGGCTTTGCTCTACTCACTGTTTAAAAGTAATATGTAAGTTCTCCCAACTGGTTGTCAACAGTTTATCAGCATGAAAGAGGTTTCTTTCCCATGATTCTCAGTATCTCATGTATGTGGTCTTTCTTTACATCTACAAATATAAATTCATAAAAAATTTTCAGAAGTTTATCTAAGCATATCTTGATAGGTGCTACTCAGAAATCTTTTATCACAGATAAGCAAAGATTAGCCCCGGTAAAATAAAAAAACTAAACTGTCCATATTCTTACTGTATAAAATATGCTAAGGTTTCCATCCATTTTGCAGTGTTTTTTGACTGTCAAGGAAAACTGTGGCATATTCAACTCATCTTATCTTGCTTTCAGCTGTGATGGTCTCTAAGGTTCATGATTACATTTTCTCAAATGGGCCCATAAACTTTACCTTACTTTATTTTATTGATGGGCTTGGAGAATTAGAATGGAATGGATAGAATGCCTTTTATTATCATTAAGCACATTGTACAATGAGATCGTAAGACCTCTCTCTTCAGTGCCCTGCAAAAAGTTTCTAAAAAATATGTACACAAAATAAACAGTGTGTAAAGACCTGCAGAAAATAAACAATGTATACAAATATTAAAATATATTCAAAAAAATAAACACTATGTAGATAATTAGACAGTGGTGGTGGGATTGTGTTATAAAAAATATAATTTTAATATAAAATATTGCACAGATATTGTTATAATGGCATTGTATTGCACAGACATGAGGGAATTGCACAATTAGAGTCCAGTTGAGATCAGGGTGGTGATTGCTTTGTCAAAGAAGCTGTTTTTCTGTCTGTTTGTCCTGGCCTTGATGCACCTGTAGCTCCTGCCAGAGGGCAGCAAGTCAAACAGTTCAAAGCCAGGGTGTGAGCTGTCCTTGATGATCTTTCTCGCTCTGCAGATTCATCGGGAGATGTAGATGTCTGTCAGGGTGTTGAGGGAGCACCCGATGATTCTTTGTGCCGCTTTGCCCACACTCTGAACCCTCACCCTGTCTGCCTTAGTGCAGCTGCCGTACCATATTGTGATGCAGTATGTCAGCAGGCTCTCGGTGGATGAGCGGTAAAAGGTCAGCAGCAGGTTGACCTTTTACAAAATCAGATGTCTTTTAATCTTCTGTTAATAAACTCCTAAATGCTCCAGACCAAAGTTTTTGTCAAAAATATTCTACTATTATGAAAGTGCTCACACTGAACATGATCAATTATTTATATACCTCTAGTGCCAACATAAACATTTAACATTTCTCCTCAGCTACAGCTTTTTTTCTGAACATTAAATATTTATCCGATCTTAAAAATATAATGAATAACAAATAATTTTTTGCAAAAAAGAAACAAATAAAAAAACACACAAATAAATGTCTCTCTATGTGCTATATCAGATCATTCACTGTGTTTCAGGTCTTAAGTTTAGTTTCTCTTAAACTTCCAACATCCTTTCAGTGATTTGACGTAGCTTTTGAATGTTGATGAGCTATGATTTTGAACAATGACACACAGATAGTTCATATTTTTTATCAACAGGACGTTGAAACCTTGTGCACTATAGTCAGAGCAGTAACTGTAAGCAGCCACAAAGGGAGCCTGATGGGTAAAAAAACTAAATTGGATGTGAGGTGAATTGTAAAATAAATGTAAACAAACAACCATCTCTGGTTTATTTCACAGCAGATAAGTTAGTCCCTGGTTTAAGATGATGGGGGTGAATAGTAACAAGATAGTAATCACCACAATCTGTATGCAAACACATGCTATATTATTTGTGAATGTTGGTGGTGCCTCCAGACTGAGTGTGTTTGGATGCAGTTTTGTTTCCTGGACTAATCCTTGGTAGTTTGTGCAGAGAGATAGCACTGGGACGACAGGACCCTGAGGAAGATAGGGAGGAGAATCCGCTGCAGCTTTCTATGCAAACAAAAATGACTGAGTGGTGAGGGCTCTGATCTATCCATCTGTCTCAATTTTTTTTCTCACTCTTTTTTCTTCGCCTCCACCTCAAGTCGTCCTCTTAATCTGTCTCTTCCTCACTAATGAGCGTTGGTGGGGTTTCTTAGGAGCCTGACAATCAGTGAGTTTTGTCTATTCCCAGAAACGGAAGGGCCACAAATTACAGCTCCCGATCAACTAAAGAAATTCACCAATGCACACAAAGCACAGGACTGGATGGTTTAGTTTGCGGTAAGAAAAATTCATGTACACTTTAAACTGCAAGCTGAGGTTTTAATCTATGACAAAAAAAAGATGCAAGATGTCCACAAGAGACATAGGAAACACTGCAAAATACAAAAGCAAAACATTCAAATAGAAAAATCTGTGTTTTACATGTGAGCTTTGGTACATTTCAAAACACCTAAGGCTTCAGTGGATCTGTACTAGATGAGAACATTCCAGATTTCTCACAATCATCCTGTTAATGTCAGGTGATAATGATGTTCCGTACAGCCCGTGCTATCACTTTATCATTTGACTGACATTATTAAGTCAACAGTTTGAAGCAGTTCCCTGTAAAGTGTCATTTTCTTATCTTGGTTACACTACAGGAGGGAGGTGCTTATCTTCATCATGAGGAGGAAACACAGGGAGGGGAGAACTACCTGCATCTAATTACAGCAGCCAAGCTGTTAAACAAAAACTGACACAATAGACCAAAGCAGTGGCATTCTGGGGATGACAGACCTCTTTTTACAAGACGAAACTGAGAGTAATTTAATATTGTTGGTTTTCTAAGATTGCTGAAGCAATTATAAATTGTAATATGACATAAAGTGAATTTAAAAAGTTTACTGTTCCGCTATACTGCTAAATATGTTGTGAGCTAGCATGATCTGGACATCAGATACGGGGAAAATGCTAAGGGCAACAGTAGTCTAGGGGGCACCATTAAAAGGGACAAGAAATATGAAAGATTTCTCTCTAAATTAACTGAAAATATTGCAGAATATTGAAGACTACATTTAGAAATAATATTCTTCTTAGTTTCCACACTGTGAATGTCGCACTCTGCAACTGATGAGATGAGTTTTGTACTTTAATTGATTTAATTGAGTTTAATTGTGACATTTTTTCTCATTTGCTTTTATTGAGCTGTCAACTAAACTCCACATTTTCAACACACAGACCTAAACATTGGCATTTATGCTCAAAGTGACACATTTTGTTTGCAAAAGGAGTTCCATTTGTTATCTTTCTATGCAAGTTGTGTCAAATTCTTGTTCTGGCAAACAGAAATCCAGAATCAGAAAAGCTTTATTTTAACTATAGATGAAATGCTGTAATCACAGGAAATACTATAAATGTAAATCTCAATAAGATATATTAGAGAATAAAAAAACAAAGAAATGTGTCTCTTATAAAGTATAGGGGTTGGCAAATGAAACTGAAACACATGGTTTTAGAACAAAATTATTTATTAGTAAGGTGTAGGCCAATACAGAGTCAATTTGTCTTGGGAATAAGATATGAAAGTCATTCACAGAGGTCAGAGGGATTTTAAGCCATTCTCCTCGCAGGATAGTGGCAAGGTCACGACGTGATGCTGGTGAGGAAAACGCTTCCTGACTCGCTCCTCCAAAACACCCCAAAGTAGCTTAATAATTTTTAGATCTGGTGACTGTGCAGGCCATGGGATATGTCCAACTTCACTTTCATGTTCAATGAACCAATCTTTCAACAGTCTTGCTGTGTGTATTGGTGCATTGTCACCCTGATACACGGCACAGTGTTCAGGATACAACGTTTAAATAGTCCTTGGCAGGGACGCCCCCATTTAGCACATGTATTGGGCCAAAGGAATGCCTTGATATGGCTGTCTAAACCATCAATGATCCAGCCCCATGCTTCACTCTGGCCACACAACAGTTTGGGGGGTACGCTTCTCTGGGGCTTCTCCACACCGTAACTCTCTGGAAAAACAGTAAAGATGTACTCTTCAGAGAACAATACATGTTTCAAATTGTCCACAGCGCAAGATTCGCACTCTTTGCACCATTAAAACCGACGTTTGACATTGGTACGAGTGACTAAAGCTCTGGCTATAGCAGCCACACCGTGTATTTTGACCCTGTGGAGCTCCCGACATACAGTTTTGCTGGAAACAGGAGAGTTGAGGTGCACATTTAATTCTGCCATGATTTGGGAAGCCGTGGTTTTATGTTTTTTTTGGATACAATCTGGGTCAGCACCCAAACACCACTTTCGGACAGCTTCCTCTTGCTTTCACAGTTGATCATTTCGGATGTGGTTCATCGTTCTTGGTGGTGTCCTGACATTACCCTGGATACTGTGGCTCTTGATACATGGACCAACAATGTGACCTCTTTTTAACTCTGGTACTGTATGTCACCCATAATGTTGTGTGAAATATTCTAAGTAAAACTGCTCCTACCCTGCTAATTGGACCTTCACACTCTGCTATTACTGGCACAATGTGCAATTAATGAGGATTGCCCACCAGGCATGTCCAATTTACCTATGAAACCTCCCACACTAAAATGACAGGTTTTTCAGTTTCATTGTCCAACCCATGTAGCTTGTAGTATAATAAGTACCTCCTCCACCCATACTGGTAAAATAAAACTCAGGTTTCAAGGCCTTGGAAGATGACTGACTGCTGATTAATGTTTTGTGTGTAGAAGTGTCAAACAGCTGCTTCAGCCTTTTAATAGTTAGCAACAGGTGATTTGTGTCTGATTACCATATTTAGACCAATGGAGGTTTGACAACTTAAGTCGTCATTTGTGTTAAATGTTATTTTAAAAGTGAGGGAAAATATTTCAAACCATTGAAAAAGATCATACAAAGCAGCTCAAAGCAATCAGGGAAAACAACAAACTAGCAAAAATTGGTCAACTGTGGTAGCTTATTACAATAGAATGTCATATAAAATTTTTTATTAATTAAATGTTTTACCTATATTTCTGTAATCATGCTCCTCTTTTTTCCTTCAGATGAATTGTTAAGATATATACATGCCACCCCTAGGCCCACTAAAGGACCACCAAGATATGAAAGTCATTCACAGAGGTCAGAGGGATTTTAAGCCATTCTCCTCGCAGGATAGTGGCAAGGTCACGACGTGATGCTGGTGAGGAAAACGCTTCCTGACTCATATTAAATTTTTTATTAATTAAATGTTTTACCTATATTTCTGTAATCATGCTCCTCTTTTTTCCTTCAGATGAATTGTTAAGATATATACATGCCACCCCTAGGCCCACTAAAGGACCACCAAGCACTGCTCCTGTTGCCTCTACCTTTCAGGAGCTCAGTTAAACATCAGAAATAAAGGCTGGCCCAATATGCCATGCTGACTGGCAATGCCCCCTATCTGATCAGACCATATTATTTTGAATTTTTTCTGTTTATAAGTGGCTTGTGTTTGGCTTAAAATTAAAAAACTAAGGCAGTATTGAGTGTATGCATATGTAAATTGGTGGAATGGGGACCTGAAGGAGGTCGAGGTATCCCCATAAATTTTCGGCCTAGGCCGCCAGGGTGGCTAAAGCAGGCCCTGCATCAGAATCTAGTTACTCTCCCTGAGCATAACTGACAGGCTGCCACAGAAATCCAGACAGAAGCTCCTCCATCATGCTGCTTCAACCACACAGGGAAGGGGGTGTATACGGTGCAGCAGAGCGCTGAGCTGCCAGTCTGCATAGTCCCAGGAGGCCAAAGAGATTCACTGAGAAAGCAATTGCATCTATGCCGGATCATACTAGCAGGAGAGGCACAAGTTATAAACTACACACCAGCAGATGGAGATGCAGTTATGATGACTTCCTGCCAGATTACTACAGAGGAAGTTAAAAAAAAAATATGCATAAAAATTTCCAGAAAAAAACCAAGCTTCCCTCAGTGTGGACCTCTTATCATTGTCATTCGCACAGAATGTTACAGTGGTTTGGGTGTAATTATTTCTTACCAACAGCATACCTGTTTTATTTTCTCTCTTTAGTGAAAATGTGATATTTTAAAGCTTTGAGAGTAAAAATAAAAAGTACTTTTGACTAAAGTTATTTTTTAAAACGAAAAACATTACAACTTTCATATGCACATCGAATCAAACCAAAGGTTTGTTTTAAAGGATGTTGCTTCCATCTAGTGGTTAAAATTGAAGGATTACCACAGGATTTTTATTTTTTTTGCATAAGAACTTTCTTGGCCTTTTAGATTATCTCCGACAGGCAAATTCTACATTAGCCTTTATATTTTATATTTTAAATGAAGTTAGACAATCATTTTTGTTCATTCATCATTTTGCCACCCACAGTAAAAGCTATTTAAATGAAGGTAATTGTAGGCAGTAAAAATTTAATAAAAAAACACACACATTTTATTAGACATAAAAATACTTGGCCCCTGTAGTTACATGGGTACAAAAAAAATTACCTTGGTACGAATTAGAAACGGATGGGAACGAGATCCTATTTCGAGACTATGACTTGGTTAACACAGTGGTAAATTTACTAGAGTTCTGTAGAGTTAGCTGTCTCTCCATTCTTCCTCAGCGGGCTGATGCAAGCGTAGTGATTGTTGCTTCGGCTCTTTGGTTTCTCCCTCCTAGGAAAGACGTTTGTTGGTTTAGGGACTGAATAAAGTTCTAAAACCAAACTCTGTTGAGAAACAAGAATTAAGAGCTTTCTCATTTATGCACACAATGACAAAACAATACTGTGGAATTATTGTCTTTATGTGACCACTGAAGTATGTGATTGCACTTGAGCCATTGGTACAGAGGGCCACTGCCACCCAACTCCAGGAGCCTGAGTGATTAGAGGGAGTACAGGGTAAAGGAAACCAGGGCCATCAGAAAGCACAGAGACCGTACAACCCACCACAGGGACATCAACCACCCACCCAGAGGCCTCACCAGGCCCAGGCGTGGGATTCAGGGTCCAAATGCCTGAGCA
>JAVLVB010000526.1:535112-549012 GCA_032876305.1 Orestias chungarensis
CACTCACTCACTCACTCACTCACTCACTCACTCACTCACTCACTCACTCACTCACTCACTCACTCACTCACTCACTCACTCACTCACCAACAAAAAAAGAAACACCATAAGTAACCAAGTCCAATAAAAATATAAGATATAGAAAAATAACAAAAAAAGAGGGATGGAGGGGGAGTGTATGCATATGTAATTGGTTAAATGGGGACCTGAAGGAGGTGGATGTATCCACATAGAGTTTCGCTTAGATGGCCAAGAATCATGTTACTCTCCCATAGCATATCTGACAGGCTGCCACAAACATCCAGACAGAAGCTCCTCCATCATGCTGCTTCGACCTTAAAGGGAAAATGGTGCATATGGTGCAGCAGATCACTGAGCTGCCGTACATGCAGAGTCCCAGGAAGGCCCAGAGAGTCACTGAGGAAGCAATACATCTACACCCCATATCAGAAACAGATGTTTCTGATATGGGGTTCAGTGCTGTTCTCTCTCAAAAATCTGACACAGATGAAAGACTTGTCTCACCTCCACCAACTCGTCCGACTGGAGCCAGAATCTCACATGGATTGAGTATGCACACAACTCACAAGTCTCATCTGCTACGGGTTTTTCCCCCTTCAACTCTTCCGTAGGTTACCAGCCCCCACTGTTTCCATCTGAGGAGAGGGATATTGCAGTCAGCTCCATTAACCACCACATTGCTGTCTTAGCATTTGGAAGAAGACCTTGGCACCATTCAACTGTACCACTGCTCAAAAAAAGATGTGCTGACTGAAAGAGAACACCAGCTCCACAGTACACCCCCGGACAACAGGTTTGGCTACTCTCCCGCGATATCCCTCCAAAAGCCATGTCCCGCAAACTCTTTCACCTTTACATTGGACCTTATACCATTAATTCTGTGATCAGTCCCACCTTTGTCCGTCTTCATCTCCCTGTTAGCCTCCACATTGATCCAACGTTCCATCTGTCCCAAATTAAACCAGTTTATGCCAGCACCTTGTGCCTTCCTTCCGTCCCCAATCAAACCCGCCGGGCTGGTCAATGGGCACCCGGCTTTCAATGTCCAACGGATCGTGGCCTCCCATAGTTGGGCTAAAGGTTATCAATACCACGTCAGTTGGGAAAAGATAGTTGACGGTAACCTTTTTTTTTTAATTAATGTTTGACATTCCCACAATTGGAACAACAGGTAGGTGTGAAGGTGGTTGGGACAATGAAGAACTGTCATTGTGGTAACTGTTAAATTATGTCTTTTGAGTATCATCTAAACTAATATTATTTCTTTTACTTTTGTGTTTTTCATGTAGAGAGCACATCCACTACAACTATTAGCAGCTGACTTCACAGAAAAGAAAGAGGGCTGGGACCTCCACCCTTAAACAAATGACCTTCCTAAATTTAGCAAGAAAGACAGTTTATTTTTTGAGTTTTATTCTATGCCACATTTTATTACCCTGAAAAAGTGAAATAAAAAAGACAATTGGAGAATAATTTTGTGTTGCTTCTTTTTATCCGTACTATAAAATACTTGTTCTTTTACTTTTGATACTTAAGTATAATTTTTCACGAGATACTTTTGATAATTAAGAACATTTATTGTGAGCTATTAAATAGTTTCAGTTATGGTATTTCTACTTTTACTTAGTTACTTTTTCCAAGTACTTTATACACCTCTGTTTCAGAGGGTTCTAAGTAAAAAAAGAAAAAATTGAAAAATTATTTGTGTAATGAACATTTTCTGACAGTAAATTACATGAAGATTCCAAAATCCAATGTCAATCCCATCAGTATAGACCAATAGATACACTAAAAACATTTCCTGGATTGCACAACAAACTCAGCTGCCTGAAAAGTGACAGATTTAAAAAAAATCTTTTGGCTGGAATATTAAACCTACCATAAAGCTGATGTATAGACTTTGTAACTACCATTTTCCACTTAATTGGGTTTTTCAGCTATCGGAAATCTTGAACAGCTGAAAGACATTAAATACTAAATCAAAAGTATGTAGAAACTGTTCCTCTTTATTTAGTCTCATTTTCTTGTCCTGTGTAATTCCCCCAAGGAAATTACAACAATGCTTTTAAATTCTTTTGAATGCTTTATGCAAGAAACCTTGTTACACTTTCACCTGTCTCTTGCTGATGATTCTGCATTCTAATTATATTTGGACCCTTTATTTCATATATAATTGGTAATCTATCATTGCACTGTTAGGTTGCATGCACCACCTCATCTCCAGTAAAGCTCCCTGATATAGGGAGCGCGCATGTCCTCAGCACATGCAGTCTGTTTAGTCTGTTTTGTTTTTCTTTTTTTCTCAGCGACTTCGAAAACGGTTTCTCGCAGCAGTAGATACTGTATTTCAATATTGGAAAAGAAACAAGATAAATCTTACAATGTAGATTGTTATTCAGTACAAATACATTTAAATAATTATTATCAATATATTCAAATTTATACAGATGCATCAAAACTAACTGGAAAAATAAGAATAGGTTTTGTAGTACCAGAATTCCAAAATAGGGAAACGAATTACAGACGGATTATCAGTATACACAGGAGAAATGTTGCCAATATTATCAGCATTACAATGGGTAAAAAACAAAAAACTATTTAGAGCCATTAACAACAATAATATGTTCACACTCAAGTTCATAATGCTCGTAAGATGGTCATTTGTGATGATACCCTTGTCTTGTAGCAGGCTGTCCCATTTCTGCACCATCTCTGCACTGCATTCTTGAAAACTTTTTTCAAAGATAGCAATACAGGTTTTACTCTTCCTCTTGTTGTGGACATTCTTGATATTACTTATATGGCATCCGTACAATGCACCGAACGTCATCAGTTTAAAGGTTCCTACAACATCATCTTTACTTATCATGCCAGCCAAAAAAAATTTCAAAGCTTTTGGCTCTGGAGTGGATGTGTCATCAACTATGTCTTTCAGGTTGCGATCAGTTGGTAGTCTCATGCCTTAATTTATCTCCACACTAAGTGTTTTGTTAGTATCTGAGAAAGGTAAGGATTTTCTTACTTGCAGCATTGCAATGGCCAATTTGCTCTTCTGGTTTAGTTGTTGTGCTTCCACTATGGTACTGTTTGATGGCTGCTGGTCTGCACTGATGTTTCTTTCAATTGTTGGAATGGTTTTCTTTTTTAAATATCCGCTGTATTGTTCAATCTTTCCAGCTATTTTCTGCAGCAGGTTTTTGTTTTCTTTTATTATTCGTTCTGGTCTACCTGCCTCTGCCATGTACCAGTCTCGTCCTCTGATTGTTTCCGTCAACTGTTTGCTCTTCACAAACGGTTCCCGTTGGTTGGGTTGTTTGAGGAGAGTGTTGGCTTCCACAGATCTCAGGCGATTTGCCTCTAAAGCAATTTCTGATTCACTAGCTTTTGGTTTCATGCCTCGGGCTAAAGCATGAAAAAGAGAACCCTTTTGTTTGCTGTCTATGTTCACTGTCTTATTGTTGATGAACACATCATAATGACCATTAGGATTTTGGGTGCTCTTTGGCTTGTAGACTAAAGTCACTGTTTCACTAGCAGATTTAGTGCTTGGACTCACTTCCTGCATTTTGGTGAGTTTGCCATTCTTGTTTTCTGTAACAATGACCACTTTAGTACCAGTGGCTTCTGAAAGGACTCTGATATCAAGAAGGGTACCAGCAGTCTTGTTATCCTTAATCTTTTCAGCATGTGATCTTGAGAGTTTTTCAGCATTCGCTGCAAGTTTGGCATTTGGATTAACAGGCATGTTTGCTATGTAGTTGTTGTGCTGTCCAGCTTTAAGTTTTTCCTCTGTCCTCTCACTTTTTAACCCAGACCTCACATGTTGCCTGATGGCATTATGGGCCGCGATTTGCGCACGAGAAACAAGGTGAGTGAAAAACTTCTTATGAAACACATCCACCAGTTCATCAGCCATTAACTTGCTGAGGTCGTTGGCAAAGTCTTGCTTGAATTTTTTCAGCATGTCAGTTTCTGAGAAGTTTAGGTCACTTTGCTTCAATTTTAAAGTTTTTTCTTTGGTAAATATGTTGAGTTCTTTCTCAAAGTTTGTGAAGAAATTGCTGGAGAGGGTGAGTGCTTTACCAATAGCATCTGCTGCGAGAATATAATAGTGGGTAGTTTGAATGGCTGTCAAAATTGCACGCATTTTTTCTTTTGTTCCTTCTTTAGCACTGTCAAGCATTTTTATGATTGAGGAATTAAGTTTTATCTGCCACTCAAGGTCTGCATATAATGGCTGTAATGCAGAACTTCCCAATTCTTCATGTTTGTCTTTGTGACAGTGCTTAAACTCCTTTTAGCCTGTTTGGAGAGAAACTTTGGCAATGTCTTCAAGTTTTTGCCTACAGCTTTAAATGCTGCTTTGGCAGCTTTGAATACTTTTGCAATCAGTTTTCCAACTCCAAATGATATGATAGAAACACCAATGGAAGGGCTTTTCCTAATAGCAGGCAAGCATGTTCCCATTTTCCTTTATCCAGAAAAATATTTCCAAAATTGATGTAGTGATAAATGCTCGAACAAGGTGAGGTTTGAGAGGAAGATTGCTTTCTTGCCTCAGACAAATCCCTTTTCAGACTTTGTTGACGTTCACTTTTTTTCTGCTGCTCAATGTCTTTTGATTTAGTTTGAAGCCAGATCCCCCAGAACTCATTCATGATGGCAACAATAACTTTTCTGTCATCTCCATCTGTTTTCTTATAAATATCATCAAGAGTCTGACAGTACTCTGAAAACAGATCCTATCTCAAATTCATTTCAGAAACCTCATTCATCATGCCACTTATCTTTTCTGCTGCCAGTCTGTCCCTTGTGCTCTTGGCTTCTTCCAGGCATGTAGCTGACTTAAAGTCATGCTGCACTTGTTCAATGCACATTATGATCTGAGCAGATCCAGGTTTCCCTTTGCGTGCTGTTCGACCAAAGGCCTGGAGTTCAACTCTGGTGTTTTCAGAGAGGAAGGATAGAATAACAAATAATCCTCCATTTTTATTCACTTGTTTGGACACTTTAATGTCAGTGCCACGGCCGGCAAGGTTTGTGCCAACAATAACATCACCAGCAACCAGCTCCTTTTCTATTTTGCTCAAACTTTCTTTGTCACTGCGGCTGTAGAGGATGATTTCACCTGGTATGCTGTTTTTCAGATCAGCATAAATCTCTTTGGCTTTGTTGATAGTTTCACAGATTACCAATGCAGCTCTTCCCTCTCTGTATGAATTTTGGGAAATTTGAGACATTACAACTTTTTTTATTTCAGATTTCCACTCTTTAGAGGTTTTTGTCACAGCTCCCTTGACCTCATACAGTTTCTTCCTGTTGAATGTTGGCATTCTACATGCAGAAAGACTTGGATATAGATCCTTCAGAAACAGAATGTCCTTTTCACTGCCAAGTGTTCCTGTGGTTCCATAAATCCTGCCTTGGTACTTTTGAAAGAAGGCAATGTTAGAAATGTAGTTTGTCACTGCTGAAATTGTGCTCAGTTGGATTTGGTGTTTAATCTCCACAAATTGCTGTAGACCATCAACCCATTTCTTATTCAGTTCAATAATACCAGTGGATCTAAAATCTACTGGACAGATTATTTTCTACAACATAATCCTGGCCTTCCCTGAGTTGCTTTGCTAGAAAGGCATTCTCCACCCACAAAGACATTTTGGTCTCAATGAGGTTTCTCAGAAATCCAGGAATGCTTTTTTTGTCTATAGTGTTTGTACATGGAGTGTATTGAATCTTCTCTGAGATTAACTCGTTATGTTTGGACTGATGTTCTCGTCTACTTCTCTGTTGTTTCTGATTCTGCTCTTTAGCACGTTCCCTTGATTCCTTAATCCTTTGACTTAACTCCTCTTTTTTTCTCTCCTCTTCTCTCCTTTTTTGTTCTTCTTGTCTTCTTCCCTCCTCCTCTCTCTTTGTTCTTTCTTCCTCAGTCCTTCGTTCCTCCTCTCTCTTCCTCTCCTCGTCTCTTCACTTTCTTTCCTCTTCTTTTCTTCTCTCTTCCTCCTCCCTCAGCCTTTCCTCCTCTCTTCTACGTTCTTCTTCTCTTCTTCTCTCTTCCTCTCTCATTCTTTCTTCTTCTCTCCTTCTTTTCTCTTCCTCTTCCCTCCTACGTTCCGCATCTCTGATTGGCTCATTAAAACAATCTGGGCACTGATATAGGTTGTTATAACCAACCAGTCTGTAGTATTCCCTTCCATTGAACACGTGCACATGCTGCCCATGTATGACATCTTGTCTTAAATTGTCAAAGGACCAACATGGGGGCAAGCCTCTATTACACTTGCTACATGTAAAGCCCTCGTGCGCTTCTGATGGTGCATTTCCCATATTTCAAAGTGTAATTTTTACTTACACAGGAGTTACCATGTGTCTACCTGAAAGATAAAAAAAACAAAAACAAAAAAATATTGTATATTAAGAAATTTGATTTGTTTGCTGGGATTTTTACAAACGTTATGCAAGATAAACTTGTGTAGGTGAGATCAATGATACTATCTCTAAAACTTTGTGGTATTTAGAAACTTGCTCAAAGAAGAAGAATTAGCATATTAAATACTTGTTTTTTCAGTTGGTTTTATATGTTTTATGAAGCATCGCTTTATACAAAGCAAATTGACAGTTTGTGTGTGCTTGTGTTTGACCATGGAGGACAATGTTGGGAACATTTTCCAAAAAATATTATCATTTTGGGAACTGGTTGCTCCTGGTAGGGATCAAGCTTTGCCAGAAGCTCTGTACTTAGACGTTAGGGTGTAAGACTGTAGTGTGAAGCAAGTTTAGGGTAGATTTAAGGTTGGGCATGTACTACAGTAATAATGGTTAGGTTTAGGGTTAGGCTATACAAGCTAAAGTGAAAAGAATGGAAATCAATGGAAAGTCCCCTCAAAGATAGAAAAATACTCTTCTGTGTGTGAGTGTGCTAATTTATTTATTCATGTGGCTTCTTACACCAGGATCTGAGGGAAAAATTGTGTATCAAAAACATCCTTGAATGTGTACCTATGTATTTTAACCTTTATTAAAGAATTACTATTTTGAGACAGACTGCTCTTTGTTGGGACCAAAGTCTGGTCATCACTGTTATAAAGACTGTTTTTGGGTTAGGTGTTGGGTGTATGACTATGGTGAGAATTGAGTTAGAGTAAGATTAAGGCAAAGGTATGTAATAATGGTTAGGTTTAGGGTCAGGGTTATACCAGGGGGGTCCCCACAAAGATCCAGCTTACTACTCCAAGCCCATAGCCATTACTAAATGCCTCCTGTTTTGATTAAAATCTGATTGTGGGGTTAAATTAAAATTAATTTCAGATGAAAAAGCACTATTATGCAATTTAATTACAGTATTGTCGTGCATTGATGTGTATATTTAGTAACATAGCAAAACAAATTCACCCTTGATTATAATTAAGGCAACTTAAACTAACCTAAGAGTAATAGGCCACTATTCAGGAGCAGTATAAAAGTGTAAGTTGTGATCTAGCACTATATTCAGATTAATTTGACCATCTTAACTTAAAAATCGTACCTATACCTATGGTCAGACCGTGGTATACTAAATATATTAAATTACACTAACACTGTAGCTGTTACATCAGAACTGAACATCTAAAGCAAACGTAGTGTTTTGAAACTTTGATGCAGAAACCATATTTTCTTTAGAAGCATGCTTTCACTAATTAAAGTTGTAGAGATGACTGTTTTATTTGGGATGTTTGTCGCTCAGTTTCATTGTAGTTGGTTTATTGCTTTATCCTGCAGTTTGTATTTGTCTTAGCACATGACATGACCCCACCCTAAAAAATCAAAATTGTACACTGTGTATGTCTGGCAATGGAAAACATTATCTCTGTAAATAAAATGTCTTAAAAAAACACAACGTGAGAGATTCATTTAAAAGTTTGCAGAACCTAAAAAAGGATAAAAGAGGCTAAATAAATATAAATTTACCAGTAGATAGATTGGTGTGGAGCCGTCAAGGGGACATTCAGTTATCAAAATGCAGTCTCACAGCAGCAATTAGAGAGGCCACTTCATAGCACTACAATAAGAGAACAACAAAATCAACATAGGCAAATATCAAAATCGGTATTTCCTACCTAACCTGTCTGTACTGGTCTGGTAGTGAAAACAAAATCTTAATAACTTAATAAAACTCACATTTAAACATTAAAAACAGATTTTCAATCATTTTACATTACCTCAATCTGAAATCCTTGAAGAACAAAATAGTGGTGAACTTAATCTTGAACACTCCAACCGGTGAGGTGCCTTGATCAGTTGACAAGCCCCGAGTGCTTCAAAGACTGTATTTAAGGTGAGCCAGGTTAAACCACGCCTTTCAAGGCAAGGAAACTGCTTACATAATATCTTAACCGTACCATGTATCTGTCAAACAAACTGCAAGTTCCAAAATATCTGAATAACTTTGATGTGATCAGTGTGTAAATGGGAACGTCTTTGTAATTCTGAATGAGTGAATGTGTCTAGCATAAAGCAATTTGACAAGAAAATTGAATAAAAAAGTGCTATATAGGTTCGGACCATGCACCATCAAACAATACAGCATGATACAGGAGCAAACTGCCACATTGGGCAACAATGTACAATGTATGTTTATTAAAGCAGAACCTTTCTCTTACCAGCTCTTATTCAACTTTTGTTTTTAGGTTCAAGCTGTCAAGACCTGAGGGGCCTGGAGAGGCTCTACAACAGAAGCAAATATGATAAGCAGGGGTGGACTAAGACCATAAGGGATTTGAAGTACCTTTAAAAGAACCTTTTAAATCTGTTTTGAAATGGTCAGGTAACAAAAGAAAAAAAAAATCTAAAATCTGTGTGATGTGAGCTGACTTTCTGTTCCTGGTCCGTTTCCACATTCTGGTAGCTGAAATCTAAAGAAGCGGTAATGAATGTAAATGTGTTTATATTGACCATTAGGTGGGTCTTCACAATAATCTATTACAGTGTTTTTCAACCTTTTTTGAGCCAACGTACATTGTTTTCATTGAAAGAATCACGAGGCACACCACCAACAGAAAATATAAACAAATGATACTCTACAGTTGCATATATTAAATATATAGTAATTCTTATCGAAGTGTCTTGAATATGAATCAAACAAACACAATGTTTTTTAAATCATATTTTATATCTCTTATTTCAAATTGCACTTAACATGTCCACTTCAAAAATACACCTGAACAGTGGCACAACAATCTGGTCTTAAATTTAAAGAGGTTGTATAAAACATTGCTTTATCCACATTAGGTTGAAACCAAACATTGTTTTACAAGCTAATTCTGTCTACAAGCATTCTGTATATATCTATCTATTTTACTCACTTAGTGTGAAACCTGTGCATGTTTGGATGAACACAGAAATGATATTCTGACAGGAATTGAAGAAAGACACACACGAAGCTCTTCCTCAACAGCTCTTAGTCTCTCTCTGTTTTTAGTTTTTAGTTTTTATAATAGCCAGGCTTGAGAAGCTCACTTCACACAGATATGTTGTGGAAAATGGGAGCAATGTCAAAATAGCTTTGTTTGCCAGAACGGGGAACTCCTGGGCAGCAGTCAACCAAAAACTGTCCAAAGGTAGATCAGCAAAGCTCAGCTTTAAACCACGATTTTGTCTCAGTTCAGTTAGTTCTTCCTGCCCCTGTAAAGTCATGTTCTTTCCAACAACTGCTGAGCTGTATGGGTCCCTAACCCAGTCAAGGCATTCAGTGAAGGCTGAAGAGAAATAAAATGACATCTTCTCCTCAAGAGTTTTTAAATGTGTACCTATTATTTCACACAGTGCAGCAGTGTGAACATTTAGCCATTTCTTGGTTAGTGGGAACATTTCAAGGTTGCCGCTTTCCACATGTTGTTGCCAGAGGTGCACCTTTGAGCGGAATCCTTTTATTTTATCCGTACTTGTGAGCAGGTTTTCATTTTGGCCTTGCATTCGTGTGTTCAGTTCATTCAGATGATGAAAAATATCCGCCAGGTCTGCCAGCCTTGCACACCTTTCATCACTTGCAAGCAGCTTTGCGTAATCGGACCCCTCATTTGTCAGATTCACTCTGAGTTCCTCCTGCAGCTCATACACACAGACCAGTACCTTGCCACACAACAACCACCGGACCTCCGTATGAAACAGCAAGATCTTATGCTCTGCTCCCATTTCCTCACAAAAAGATGCAAATATGCGGCTTTTCACAGGTCGTGCCTTCACAAAGTTTACCATCTGCACAACATCGTTCAACACAGGGGCTAGGTCTGCTGTTAAAGTCTTGGCCATGAGGGCCTCACAGTGTAAGAAACAGTGCGAAATAATTTTATCTGGGTTTCTTTCCTTCACTCTGCTTACAAAGCCTTTGTTGCCCCCGACCATGGCTGCAGCTCCATCAGTGCAGACACTCGTGCAGTTTTCCCACTTAAGTCCTCCTCGTTCAAGATATTCTGATGTGACCCAAAAAATTTCCTCTCCTGTTATCCTTTCTGGCAATGCCTTGCAAAATAGGAAGTTTTCTCTGATTGCGTCTCCATCCACAAAACGCACAATGGCCAAGAGTTGAACATGTCCACTAATATCAGTACACTCGTCAAGTAATCAAGGAATCAAGGAATTTTATTTGTCATCACATCACCTGTGGTACATGAGGTGGGACGCAATTCTAATCCCCCGGTCCAGTTTACACCCTGATAGCAATTTTAAATAATATAATAAAATATAAAGAACTATACGAGAAATAGGATTTGACTACACAGAATCTACAATATAGACACAGAATCTACAATATGGGACTTCGGACATAGCAGCAATGAAAATTCGGAGTGCAAGTGACATATTAAGTGACATTTTAAAATTACATTTTAAAGTGACATTTTAAAGTGTGATATTAAAGTGAACAGTGCCGGTTAAATGAGAAAGTGTTTTTCATTTGTAATTGAGTGTGTTTGAGAGTCTCACAGTTTCAGGAATGAAGCTGTTTCTCAGTCTGGTGGTTTTACACTTGATGCTCCGCAGCCTCCTGCCTGAGGGGAGCGGGACAAAAAGTGAGTGTGCTGGGTGTGTGGGGTCCTTCATGATGCTGGAGGCCCTCTTCCTGCATCTGGAGGTGTAAATGTCTGTGGTGCTTGGGAGGCTGACTCCAACAGTCCTCTGTGCAGCCTTCACCACCCTCTGCAGAGCTGTCCTGTCTGCAGCAGAGCAGCTTCCATGCCACACGTTGATGCTGGAGCACAAGACACTCTCCACCACACATCTGTAGAAGGAGGACTTCTGATGTCCACAATCATCTCCTTGGTTTTCTTTACATTAAGCTGGACTCATCACTGTTTGTGATGCATCCAACCACTGCTGTGTCGTCCGCAAACTTCACAATATGACAGCCTGGATGGATAGGGGAGCAGTCATATGTGAGCAATGTGAACAGGAGGGGGCTCAGCACACAGCCCTGCGGGGAGCCAGTGCTGAGGGTGATGTTGGGGGAGGAGATGTTGTGAATCCTCGCAGACTGCGGCCTGTTGGTCAGGAAGTCCAGGACCCAGTTGCAGGTGGAAGAGCTCAGTCCAAGTGAGGAGAGTTTATTAATCAGAGTCTGAGGAATCATGGTGTTGAAGGCAGATGTGAAGTCCACAAACAGCATACGAACATATTAATCCTTCTGCTCCAGGTGGGTGATGGGCAGTGTGGACCACGGAGGAAATGGCGTCCTCTGTGGATTGATTTTACCTGTATGTATACTGGTGTGGATCAACGGTGACACTGATGTTGACTTTGATGTGGGTCTGAACCAGTCTCTCGAGGCACTTTGTGACTTTCGGTGTGAGGGCTACTGGCCAATAGTCTTTCAGACCTGTCACTGCGGAGCTCTTGGGGACCAGGATGATGGTGGCGGTCGTCATGCAGGTGGGGACAGCTGCCTGGATGAGGGAGGCATGGAAGATGTCCTCCAGCACGTCTGAGAGCTGGTCCGCACACTCTCTCAGCACCTGTCCGGGTATGTTGTCTAGGCCAGCAGCTTTCCGGGGGTTGATCCTCCTCTGCGTCCTCCTTACTTCTGCTGGAGTCACACTGATGGGCTCTTCTCCTGGTGAAGTCATGATTCTGGTGCTGGGAGGGGGTGTCAGGGTTTTCAAACCGGGCGTAGAATTGGTTGAGAGCCTCAGGCACGGAGGGGTCTTTGGGGCACTGTGCAGCTTTAGATTTATAGTCTGTAATGCACCTGATGCCCATCCACATGCTCTGTGGATCCTGGGAGGAAAAGTGTCCCTGGATTTTCTGAGCATTTGCAGCTTTCGCCCTCTGAACTCCTGCATTCAGCTCTCTTCTTGCCCTCCTGAGCTCTTGTGAGTCACCAGACCTAAACGCAGCATCCCTGGCTTTCAACAGAGAACGTACCTCTGCATTCAGCCAGGGTTTCTGGTTCGGGTGGCATGTCACAATCTTGGTGGTAGTGACATCACTGTGTGGGTCTGGAGCGTCGCAGCGGGGGATGGTATGCAGTCACCAGCATGACGGAGATGTGATCAGAGAGCCCGAGGTGGGGGCGGGGGAAGCCTCTGTATGCGTCTTTTACGTTGGTGTAAACACGGTCAGGCGTGTTATTTCCACGTGTTGGAATGTTCACATGCTGTTTAAACTTCGGCAGGCAGTTCGTCAGTTCTACGTGGTTAAAATCCCCCGCTACCACGTAGAAAGCCTCCGGGTGCTTGTTCTGAAGCGAGCTGATGTTGTCATGTAGCTCCTTCAGCGTGATGTTAGCATTAGCATCCGGCGCTATGTAAACAGCAATAACGAACACAGCCGTAAACTCCCGAGGCAGATAGTGAGGTCTGCACTTCACAGTCAGCTGTTCTGTTGCCTCGGAGCAGTGGCTGTAAAACTACTTAAGTCAGGGTGTTCCTTAGGAACGTGAGAAGCCGCTACACTACTGCGCGCCGCCATCTAGTGCAAGTTGTCAAGTTGCAATGCAAATTTCTCACTTATACGGATCTTTTCCAAAACCACACTTTCGATGTCTGCAGACATGTCATCAATACGTCTGGAAATTGTGTTATCTGAGAGAGGGACTTTTGCTATTTCTTTAACCGCTTCAGGTCCGAGCATCTCATTTACAATGGCTTTACATGCGGGTAATATTAATGTCTCTGCCACAGTGTGGGACCTTTTTTATTTAGCTACAAGTTCAGCTACATGGTAGCTAGCTTTAAGGGCTCTCTCATTTACCTTTGTGTTTTTTTTCATAAAATTCTCCTGTTTCTCCATGTGTTAACGCAGGAGAACAAAATAGTCTGCGTTCTTGTTTTGAAGTGAAGAGTGTTTCGTTTGGAGAGATGCCGTTTAAGCTAGCTTGGTACCATAGAACTGTTGGACAGCTTTTCACCGCATACCAAGCACAACGGAGTCGGTGTCGTTGCATCCCCGGTAAGACTAAATCCAAATGAAATTTAACTCTCACTGTACGGTCTCGAACTCACGGTATTTGCCTTCTTTTGATATCCACTCATACTAGGGCCTTTGTCTGGTTCCGTATTTTGTCCAGAGACCAGATCGGAGATAGCATTTTTTTTCCAAAAACTTTTCCATCACTGTCATCACAGTCTTGCTAGATACAATGCACTCACCGCTACCTGTCACATTCATGCATCACTAATTCTCTTATTTTAACGTACAATGCTATGCACCTACTGCCATCTAGTGATAAGGAAATTACATGACACTCGAAAATGGCATATTTGCAGAGTTAATTTGTTTTCAAAAAATCTTTTTAGACCAATTAGGTGAAATTAGATAATTTCCACGGCACACCTGACGATCACCCACGGCACACGTGGCACAGTGGTTGAAAAACACTGATCTATTCTGTAGCCTTGAAAGGTGG
>JAVLVB010000526.1:555185-568402 GCA_032876305.1 Orestias chungarensis
TCACGTACATGAGATGAGTGAAAGTTAACGTTTGTTAATGCAATTTATGGTATGCATCTACAGTAGTGAGGAATGGGAATTTTCAAATTTCTTGAGTTTAACTTTAGTTTTCTGGCTATGGTTTGCAGCTCCTAGCACAATCTAAGATCCTAAAGATGGAAAGCAGAGTATGAAGGCTTCTGTAACAGAAAAAAACTGCTTTTGCACTAATGTACAGTTAATCCCTCATCAACCATTTGTTTTATTGAAATTCCACCACATCTTATTCAGATGGAATTTGGTTTACTTTTGGAATGTCCTTTACAAAATAGGAAAATATAGTTTCATTAAGAAATGATTTTTGACTTTTGGTTCTTGTCATGTCAGGGTTTAAACTTCTGACCCACATTAAACAGAGACTCTCAGGAGAACGGTTACAATGATTTATTGAGGGAAGTGAATTGAGAAGGGGAATCCGGCGGTGTACTTGCAGCGGGCAGCAAACGGCAGAGAGTGGCGAGGAACCGGACACAGCAACAAGTGGCAGGGAACGGGAACACAGCAATGAGTGGCGGAAGTACACGGCGGGATCTGGAACACTTCGACGAGGGAGACCGGGAACCTCTCAGAGTGAGGACAGGCAAGGTGAGTGAAACAGATGACGGAGCGAGTAATGAACAGGAACGATCTTACGTGAGTTGTGGATTATCGTGTCGCCAGGGGAATGTCCGGGGTGAGTTTCTGTCCGATTGAAGTGATGTGGTCCGGGGGGTTTGAACAGCTGATGAGGCACGCTGGAGCAGGCAGATCGAGCAGAGCCAAGAGGAGTGGAGATAGACTGATGGTATGATTACCGGAGAGAATCTTGGAGGAGTTGGAGATGGAGAAGTGAGTACAATCGATTGTAACAAACACTCAGGCGACGAGTAGCTGATCCACAACCCCTCTTATACTGGCTCAGCTGATCAGCGCCAACCAGAAACACCTGGGCAGGACGGAGCTCCAGCCTGGAAGAGAGCACTGGTGACCCCCCGTGGCCACCTGGAGAACTGAACAGAAAACTCACCCTGACAGTAAACCCCCCCCTCAAGGACCGCCACCCGGCGGTCCAGAAGACAAGAAGATGCTTGAAAGTCGTCCACCAAAGAAGGATCTAAAATGAAGGAGCGGGGCACCCAGCTACGCCCCTCGGGACCGTAACCCTCCCAATCGACGAGGTACTGATAACCACGACCTCGTCGACAGGAAGCCACGATCCTACGGACGTCGTAGGCCGGATGCCGATCTATGATACGGGCAGGCGGAGGGGTGTTGGCTGGAGGGCACAAAGTACTGGTTTGGACCGGCTTCACTTGGGAGACGTGGAAGGTTGGATGGATCCTGAGAGTAGGGGGCAAACGAAGACGGACGGTGTAAGGGCCAATGAAACGGGGGGAGAGTTTGCGGGAGACTGATTTAAGGGGGATATCTCGGGATGACAGCCACACCTGCTGACCAGGAGAATAGACGGGAGCTGGAGTGAGTCTCCGGTCAGCATATTTATTGTTCTGGACCCGCTGTTCGCTGGAGGGCCGAGACTGTGTCCCTCCAAATGGTGCGAAGGCGGCGGATGTGGTGGTGGACTGACGTCACCGAGATATCCCTCTCGTCGGCCGGGAACAGTGTAGGTTGGTACCCTAGGGAGATCTTGAAGGGGGACAAACCTGTGGCAGCAGAGACGTGGGAAATATGAGCCTACTCAACCCAGGGAAGGTGTTGGTTCCAGTCGGTCTGGTGGGAGGATGTCAGGCACCGGAGAGCTGCCTCGATCTCCTGGTTAAGCCGCTCTGTCTGACCGTTGGACTGAGGGTGGTAACCCGATGTAAGGCTAGCCTTGGCCCCCAGCGCTGCACAAAATGCTTCCAGACCTAGGAAGCAAACTGGGGGCCACGGTCAGACAAGATATCCACGGGAATGCCGTGCAACCGGAAGACGTGCTTAACCAGAAGTTGAGCAGTCTGGAACGCTGACGGGAGTTTGCGTAGGGGAACGAGGTGACAGTATTTGGAAAAGCGGTCGACTATGGTGAGGATTTTGGTCATGCCTTGGGCAGATGGAAGGCCAGTGATGAAGTCGACCGCTATATGGGACCAGGGACCTTTGGGGATAGGTAGTGGTTGCAGAAGACCGGAGGGAAGCTTATTGCTGGCTTTGTTTCTGGAGCAGGTGGGACAGGCTTATACATATTCCGTGATGTTCTTGTGAAAGTTGGGCCACCAGAACCTGCGAGAAATGAAGGCTATGGTCCGACTGGAACCGGGGTGACAAAAAAAAAAATGGGATGTGTGGAAACAATGAATTACTCCGGAACGAACGGCAGATCCCTTGAGTACATCAATGGATTTGATGTACTCAAGATTCTTGTGGTCGGTCCAAACCTGTACCGGATGACTTGCACCCTCCAGGCAGTGACGCCACTCTTCGAGAGCCAACTTGATTGCCAGGAGTTCTCGGTCTCCCACGTCGTAATTTCGTTCAGCAGGGGATAGACGTCGGGAGAAGAAGGCACACGCATGGAGTTTACTGTCCTCCTCTGACCTCTGGGAGAAAATGGATCCGACTCCCAGGTCAGAGGCGTCGACCTCCAGGGTGAACTGACAGGATGTATCAGGTTGGATAAGGACTGGGGCTTGGGAAAACAGGGTCTTAATTTTGGAAAAGGCCTCCTCTGCTTGAGGGGTCCAACTATAAGGGATTTTAACTGAGGTTAAGGCAGTGAGTGAGGATACGGTCTGACTGCAGTTTCTGATAAAGCGGCGATAGAAGTTGGCGAACCCTAGGAACCTTTGAAGTTGACGTCTCGTGTTGGGAGTGGGCCATTGAGTAACTGCAAGGATCTTGGATGGGTCTGCTCGGATCTGCCCAACCTCAAAGATGTAGCCGAGAAATGCGATGGATGTTTTGGGAAATTCGCATTTTTCGGCTTTGACAGAAAGACGATTCTGGAGGAGACGTTGGAGGACCTGACGGACCTGGGATTGGTGTTTGGTGGGGTCTTTGGAGAAAATGAGGATGTCGACTAAATAAACAAAAACAAAAACCTCAAGGAAATCACGGAGAACATCGTTTATGAGTGCTTGGAAAACTGAGGGAGGATTACATAAACCAAAGAGCATGACAAGGTATTGAAAATGTCCCAGGGGTGTTTTGAAAGCAGTCTTCCATTTCGTCCCCTTGGCGAACACGGACGAGGTGACAGGCATTGCGGAAGTCCAGTTCAGTGAAAACAGTGGCTTTGTGTAGTGACTTGAAGGCAGCAGTTATGAGTGGCAGAGGGTACTTGTTCTTTATGGTTATGTTGTTCAGCCCTCTGTAATCAATGCAGGGTCGGAGCGAACCATCATTCTTAAAGACGAAGAAAAAGCCCGCCCCTACGGGAGAGGAAGAAGACCTGATAATTCCAGCGGCGAGGGACTCACTTATATAGGTCTCCATCGATTCCCGCTCCTTGTGTGAGATATTATATAGACGGCTGAATGGCAATGGGGCTCCGGGAAGGAGGTCAATGGCGCAGTCATAGGGTCTATGGGGAGGCAAAGAACAGGCCTTACTCTTATTGAAGGCCTGTTTGAGGTCCAGGTACTCTACAGGTATAATGCTGAAATCCTGGGAATCAATGGAGACATCTTCCTGGGGCGGGCTAGGAGGAACGGCTGCCTGGAGGTAAGAGGAGAGGATGTTAGGTGAACAGGAGGTGATGGAGCGGTCTGAGCAGTTTATGGTAGGGTTATGTGTGCAGAGCCAGTCGAACCCCAGAATGATGTGAGGCTGGGAGGAGTAAAAACACAAAGAACGACCTGCGTTCCTTGTGATTACCTGAAATGATTATTTCCAAAGGGTTCGTGATGTGTGTAATCTGGTGAAGGGATCTGCCATCCAAAGCAGTTACCTGGAGTCTGCTGCCTAGCATTTACAGACGGACCCTCTGGGGAAGTGTCATCTTACTACGGGTTGGGCAATGGGCGATGTAATGGCCAGGCGTCCCGTAGTAAAGACACTCCCTCGACTGCAACCTCTGTTGCCGTTCCTCCGGGGCTAACCTGGTTCGTCCGACCTGCATCGGCTCCGGTCCCGGGGGTGACGGCCTGCGGGGTTCATATCTGAGAGGGGTTACCTGCAGTTGTTCGGAGGAAGGCCGAACAACTGCAGGAGCCTGACTAGCAGAGGTCCTGCGGCTTACCTTTAAACGGTCTCTTTCCCTCAGACGACCATCTACACGTGCAGCCAGAGAGATATAATCCTCTAGCGAGGGAGGCTCATCAAATAATGTTCATACTGTAATCGCTCGTTAAGTGCGTGGCGAAATGAACTCTTTAATGAGTGAGGATCCCATGTCAACCGGGCCGCCAGCGTTCTAAACTCTATAGCGAATTTGGCCACGGTCTTGGAACCTTGTGTTAATCTGTGCATCTTTCGAGAAACTGTTGAGGATCGGTCTCGTGACCAAATACCCTAAAAAATTCCTCTCTGAACTCGTGGAAGGACATACTAAACTCGGGATTACGCTGGAACGAGATTCAGCCCAGCTAAGCGATGTTCCAGACAACTGACCAATAACAAACGCTATTTTGAAGTCATCATTGGGAAATGAATGAGGCGAGTGGGCAAAAAGCAGAGAACACTGCATCATAAACCCCTCACAGCTGCCAGCACGGCGGGGATCTTGCAGCGGGCAGCAAACGGCAGAGAGTGCCGTGGAACGGGAAACAGCAACCCGTGGCCACCTGGAGAACTGAACAGAAAAACTCACCCTGACAGTTCTTTAAGGCAGAATTTCTCTATTAGACATGAAGCAAATCTCCTGATCAAAAGATCATTATTAGAAACCCTCAAGTGTTTACTCATTTACATACATGAAAACTGTTGTAGTAGATAGAATAACAACTTCACCAGGAGAAGAGCCCATCAGTGTGACTCCAGCAGAAGTAAAGAGGACGCTAAGGAGGATCAACCCCCGGAAAGCAGCTGGCCCAGACAACATCCCCGGACGGGTGCTGAGAGAGTGCGCGGACCCGCTCTTGGACGTGCTGGCGGACATCTTCAACGCCTCCCTCAGCCAGGCAGCTGTCCCCACCTGCATGAAGACCGCCACCTTCATCCCGGTCCCAAAGAGCTCCGCAGCGACAGGTCTGAATGACTATCGGCCAGTAGCCCTCACACCGATAGTCACAAAGTGCCTCGAGAGACTGGTTCAGACCAACATCAAAGCCAACATCAGCGTCATCGTTGATCCACATCAGTATGCATATAGGAAAAATCGATCCACAGAGGACGCCATTTCCTCCGTGGTCCACACTGCCCTCACCCACCTGGAGCAGAAGGATTCGTACGACCGTATGCTGTTTGTGGACTTCACATCTGCCTTCAACACCATGATTCCTCAGACTCTGATAAACAAACTCTCCTCACTTGGACTGAGCTCTTCCCTCTGCAACTGGGTCCTGGACTTCCTGACCAACAGGCCGCAGTCTGTGAAGATTCACAACATCTCCTCCCCCACCATCACCCTCAGCACTGGCCCCCCTCAGGGCTGTGTGCTGAGCCCCCTCCTGTTCACACTGCTCACATTTGACTGCTCGCCTATCCATCCAGGCTGTCATATTGTGAAGTTTGCGGACGACACAGCAGTGGTTGGATGCATCACAAACCGGGATGAGGCCAGCTACAGGCAGGAGGTGGAACACCTGGAGGGTTCCACCTCCAAGGAGGTGATTGTGGACTTCAGAAGGGGCAAGCATGCCCACCTACCCCTGCACATGGGAGGATATGCGGTGGAAGTGGTCAACAGCTACAGGTACTTGGGTGTACACCTGAGTAACAACCTCACCTGGAGCAACAACACTTCCATTCTGGTCAGGAAGGCGCACCAGTGGCTCTACCTCCTCAGGAGGCTGAGAAGAGCTGGACTCGGGAGCTCAGTTCTCACTTCCTTCTACAGATGTGTGGTGGAGAGCGTCTTGTGCTCCAGCATCAACGTGTGGCATGGAAGCTGCTCCGCTGCAGACAAGCTGCTCCACTGCAGACAGGAAGCTCTGAGACTCTTAAACACACGCAATGACATTTAGAACTGAAAAGCACTTTCTCATTTAACCGGCACTGTTCACTTTAATATCACACTTCAAAATGTCACTTTAAAATGTCACTGTAATGGTTCACTTTAATGTTTCACTTTAAAATGTCCCTTTAAAATGTCAATTAATATGTCACTTGCACTCCGAATTTTGATGCAACTATGTCCGAAGTACTATATTGTAGATTCTGTGTCAATATTGTATATTCTGTGGAGTCAAATCACATTTCTCGTATAGTTCTTTATAATTTATAATGTATTATATATTTGCATTCCGATCCTCAATGCTGCTATGTCGGAATTCCCGTATTGTAGATTCTGTGTCCAAATTGTAGATTTTGTGTAGCTCAAATCCTAGTCTCGCATAGTTATTATATTCCTATATTTTATTACATTATTTAAAATTGCTATCAGGGTGTAAACTGGACCGGGGAATTAGAATTTCGTCCCACCTCATGTACCACATGTGATGTGATGACAAATAAAGATTCCTTGATTCCTTGATATAAATCAGATCTTTAAATAAGCCCTTTTATTGCCTCCATTTCAATTGTGAACTGGGATATGCAAGTTGCTCATTATGGAAATTTTGACCGAAGAGGGAGATAAAGTAGAACCATTTTTTGGGAAACGGCCTTCATTATAACAAACAAACCATATGGTAATGTTAAAAAGCCACATAAGAATAAAAAAAGCTGAATATGGCTTATTTTCAGTTCCTATTTCTTTAGTTGACTGCGATACAAACTACATCCTCTAGGACACCATAGAAATCAATAGAAGAAATAAAAAAGAAACAGATGTGTAAAGAACAATGTTTTAAACAGAAATGATAAAACTGAAAAAAAAAATTATTTTTGGCTTTAAAAAGAATTTATCTGATGTTTACGATTTGTTTTCTAATGCTAGGCAAGATTCTCATCTCTGCCTCTTTTCTAAAGCGTTTAAAATCAAAATGTACCTTTTTGCTGCATTCTTTCCTAAGAAATTAGAAATTATTTTTTATGTCAACCAAAGTTCACCCCACCCACAAAAAGATTTCCAGCAAATGCTTTGAGCGGTTATGTCATGATGTGTGTTTTGTTTGGTTCCGTTTCCTCCCTGTGTCTCGTCACTCCGCCTTCATTCACAGCTGTCTGCAATAATTCACTCCTCCTCTCCACCAATCACACCCCGGTTCCACAGTATTTAAGCCACATGCAATCATGCACTCACGGCTGGATCGTCTGTTGTTTTCCCCTGCTATTCCTCGTTGCTCCTAGCCTTGCCTCTATTGTTCCTCGTTGCTCCTAGCCTTGCCCCTGTTAGTCCTCTTTGTCTCTAGCCTTGCCCTGTTAGTCCTCTTTGCCTCTAGCCTTGCCCTGTTAGTCCTCTTTGCCTCTAGCCTTGCCTCCTGCATCATCTCCCTCTGGTATTCCCCTGTTGTCCTTCCTGAGTTTCCTCTCTTATGTCCCTCGCCTGTCTCTCTTAGTTCCTCAGTCCCTGTGTCTCTGGTAAGTCTCTTGCTCTAGCTCTTAGTCCTGGCTCATCACCTCGGTTCCTCGTCTCCTTCCGTGTTGTGTGTCCTTGTTTCTGTCTCCTGTGTACCTCCCCCCGTGATCGTTATTGTTATTATTTAGTATTCTGTTAGTTTGGGTCTTTCTTCCCGTGTTAGTGTTTGTTTATTTTATTAGTGTCTTTGTGTTGTGTTACATTTAGTTCCGGCGTTTATTGTTTCCCTGTCTTGTTGTTATTTTTAGTTCCGCCTCCGCGCCCTTAGTTTTCATCTCGCTTAGTTCCGTGGTCTGTTGTTCCCTGTGTGGTTCCTTTTGTGTTCTGTTCACATTCCTTCCCTCAATAAATTTATTATCACTCAACTCCACCTCTGCTCGAGTCATTTAAACCCAGCCTGACAGGTTAAGGTTCGGTTTTTGCCGTTAAAATGTTCTTTTGTGGTGCCTTCGTTCCTGAGAAATGAAAGATTATTTTTTAGGTCATCCAAGGTTTACCCCACCCATGTGAAAAATTCCGGCAAAGTTTGTACTGTTAAATTTTTCGTTTGTGCTGCTGTAGACCACCACCACAAAACAAACCTAGAGCAGTCTAAGTTTTTGGTGCTCTATTTGTGTCTGTTTTATTCATTATATATACTTTTCTTTCAAGCCAATACTGATGGCTTAAATTAATAACATCTATTATCTGCACTGGACATCAAGACACCAGAGAAATCACTAATTCATATTGGTAGTTTTCTGTTATCATGAAAGTAAAATTTGTTTAAAATGTTGTTGTGCTCTTTCTGCACATTTTTCCTTAATGGGCATTATGATTTTTTTGTCCCATTTAAATAAATGTTCTTTAGATGGTAAACTAAAACCTCAAGTGGGTTTCTTTCAATTAATGAAAACTGAAGCTGAACAGCAAGGATAGCAAACCTTAATTGAACACAAGAGGCAACTCGATATAACACAGTTTGATCACACTCATGGTCCCACCGAAGCCACAACATCCCGCTGAGCACCATGGGAAAAATTACAGAAAGTCTACTCCCAGCAACTTTCATGTTTCACCACTTGCAGGTCAGTGTTTCAGTCTCTGGTTCCAGTGCTGCCACTGTCTTCCAGGTTGGCTGCTTCGAGCCCACCTCTGAGCTGTACTATGATGTATCCAACCTTACTATGATGTGTGCAAAGACAGGGTCCCGGTTCTGTTCCTCTTGCAACTGTTCAGGCCCAATAGCTTTCATGCTGCCTGTTATTTCTACCACCACCTGAGGGCACCTAGGATGACAAGTTCTTATCGCACATGGCTGGCTGCATTACCATGGAGATGTCCAGGGCTGTGGATGAAAAGTCTTTTAATAGAGATAGTGAAAGAAGCGTTATACGCTGTGGACAACAGCCAGTAGCTCTCATCTAGTGACACAGTAGTTTGGTTCAGGTCGACTGAGGGTGAGGCTGTAATTGGCAACAACCAATTCTCCATTTTCTCCCTCTTGAGAGAGGACCACCCCAATGCCTCTGTCACTGGCATCGGTGTAGTGGGAAAATGCAGCGTAGATGAGTCACAGTTTCAACTTGTATAGAAAGTGGGGACCTCAAACCAGTTTTTAAACTGCGTCGATAGGCCATGTAAAACCAGAGTTATGATAAAGTATTTACGCCATGCTTTTTTCTGAATTTTTTCGTCACGTTCGGTGTGTTTTTTGTGTGCGCGCACCTCACTAACACCAGAAAAAATATGTTTTCACAGACAAAAAAACCATAAGTGGTCTAGTTTAGTGTCTTGTGTTACAGTTTGGTTGGTTTTGTAAGATAAGATAATGAGGCGATTGATGAATGTGGAGCGGGCAGTAGAGATCTTCTTCGAGCTGGAGGCAGCTGAGGAAAACGCGGCGGAGCGCGAGTTGGAGCCAGAGAGCGGTGACTTTCACAACCAAGGGGACGATTTGTGGTTTTTATTGAAGGAGGAGAGAGAGAGGAGGAGCCTCTGACGAGTCAGTAGATCCGCCCAGAGGACGGCAGGACACGCCCACCAGGTCATGATCTCCTCTGGCCCAGGCAGCAGAGCCAAGCATCAATTCTGAGACATTGCCTGCATTTTATTTAGATAGTGTTAAATTACTTTGTTGTGTGATGAGACTGTACATAGGTTTTGAAATTAACAATTTATATTTGCATCTTAAGTTTCAAAATTGGTTTGTGAAAAATATTTGTGAGATAGTTGTACAAAAAAACGCCTGAAGTAATGACTGCATTTTGTGCAAAAAAAGTCATAAATTACTTTGTTCTGTGAAATATTGTATGTTAGTTTTGAAATTTACAATTTATATTTGTATTCTACGTTGTGCAAATGGTTCTTTAAACATATTTGTGGTTTTCACAGTAAAAAATTTGACTTTTTTTCTACTCTGATTTTATTTTTTTAGAGCGATTTTTAGGTCCACTGTGTTAATATTGTATGTCAAAATGGAGAGATAACTATAAATCCACAAAGGGAAGGTTGTGCTGAAGAAAATGATACCAAGCAATGCAGGGTAAACATTTTTTCACAGTGAAATATAAAGATTAAATCAAAGTAGTCAAAAACGGCCAATTATACCCTGGACTCCAGAGGGTTAAAGAGGTAAATCTTGATACATTGCAAACTTTACAAATTAAGTTTCAACCTATGCCTAAAAAAACATACATTTCCATAAAACACAAATAGTAAATTATGACAAATACAAAAACAAACATACACACACAAAAAACAACAATATTCAAATAGCAATATCAGTCTTTTAAATTTGAGTTTTGATGCATTTCAAAACATGTATGGCTTCAGTAGATCTTTATTATATCTCTGTTATGTGAGAAAATTCCAGACTCCTCACAATTATGCTATTAATGTGAGGTGATAATGATGTTCCATAAAGTTTGTGCTATCGCTTCATCATTTAGTCCTAAAATGGTTCCAGACTGTCCTCCAAATCAAAGCGTGAAATGAGTCGGAAAATGAATGTCTGAAAAAGCAAGATATATGGTCGTTTTTTTGTCTGCCTAAACAGCGCTTCTACAGGTCTTTTCTGTAATGGGAAGACAGACTATGGCACAGACCGGGTTTAGTCCGGACAGTCCGGTTTTTGAGCCTGCTGTGCGGACTGCATTCCTAAACCTAAAGTAATTTTTAACTTTACACCTAATCTTGTGCCTTTTCCTAACCCTAAGGACTCTCCTTTTACACGCCTAACCCTAAGTCCTTCTGGTGCAGGAGTAAAAAAAAAAAGAAAAAAAAAAAAGACGCAGCTGTTTAATTAGAGGCGCTGTTTACGCATACTGGGAATAGTGGGGACCTTCTTAGCTTCTTGGATTCTTGGCAATAGAATTTCAACCCTTGGGTTGTTCTTGGCAATAGAATTTCAACCCTTGGGTTGATTCAAATCAACCCAAACATTTGTTTAAAACTATGATGCTGCACTCTAGTGGTAAAACACGGAAATGAGGCGTGAAGGATTACCACAGGAATTTTTTTTTGCATAGGAATTCTCTTGGCATTTTAGATCAGTGTTTTTCAACCTTTTTTGAGCCAAAGTACATTGTTTTCATTGAAAGAATTACAAGGCACAACACCAACCAAAAATTTTAACAAATGATACTCTATAGTCGCAAATATTACATTTATAGTAATTCTTATCAAAGTGTCTTTAATATGAATCAAATAAACATGTATTTTTTATCATATTTTATATCTCTTATTTCAAATTACACTTAACATGTCCACTTCAAAAATACTCAACAATTATCCAATTTCACCAAGATAATTTCCACAGCACACCTGACAATCACCCACAGCACACTAGTGTGCCGTGGCACACTGGTTCAAAAACACTGTTTTAGATGATCCCTGACAGACAGACTAGAACTTAAAAATAAAAAGGTTTTGCATGTTTATGTGATCAAATAAAGATGTTCTTTTCCTGGTCTAAAATTACAATTTTCTGTATTTTCAGCAAGTACAGGTAAGTTTTTCAAAAATATTAAAAAGTTAAAGAACAAATATGTTTTGTTAAGTTCAATGTACAGGTCTGACCGGGACTGCTTTTGAGTAAAAGTGACAGGATGTTTAGGAACCTAATTACTATGAACTTAACATATGACATTTGAGAGGATTCTAGCTTTAAATAAAAATTAAAAAGACTACTGCTTTGCAAAATGAACATTTTCTGACAGTAAACAACATGGAGATTCCTAAATAAAATTTCAAACCGATCTGAAGAAGATTTGGTAGAAACTGTTCAATATAGACCAATAGACACACAAATATTTCCTGGAATGCCCAACAAACTCAATTGCCTGCAGAGTGATAGATTAAAAAAATAATGTATGGCTGGAATATTAAACCTACCATAATATTTACTGATCCCTGTTACAGCAAGATTTCTCATCTGCCACACATGTGGTTTTACTTTTCATAGGTGGATGACATTTCATTTTTGCATATAAAAGAGATTTCTCTTCTGTTAAGAAATTTTGGTTTTGTTGGGAAAGAAGTTGCAGAGAGCTTAGTTTGAAAACCTTTTCATTTTGTTACAACCTATAGCTGATAAGAGCAAAAACCCTCCTATACATTGCTTTTTATTATTGCTTTTTATTTTTTTGTTACAGCCCCAAATGACATCGAATTTAACTAGGATTTTATGTAAATCACCTACACAAAGCCATTTGCCCCTTAATTGCTTCTTTCAGCTATCTGAAATCTTGAACAGCTGAAAGATATTGAATATTTAAATAAATGTTTGTAGAAACTGTTCCCCTATATTCACTCTCATACTTTTGTCCTGTGTGCTTCCCCTAAAAAATTATAATAATGCTTTTAAAATTCTTTTGCATGCTTTATCCGGGAAACCCTGTTACACTTTTGTCTGTCTCTTGCTGTTGATTCTGCACTCTAATTATATTTGAATAAATTGTTCGGTATATAATTGGGAAATTATCAGTGCATTATTAGGTTCTACTGTTTAAAGAGAAACCAGAAGTCCTTATTTGACATCATTACCTTGAAAACAATTGACCACAAATCCCACCATTATCTCCATGTCATGTCCTACATCTTATCACAAAATTCATATGTTCAATCCTTCTTACTGTTCTTGAGCTCCATTTTCTCACAATTGTTCTTTTAATTGTTCTTTTTTTTATTTGTTCAAAAACTACAATGAACAATTGTGTGAATTGCTACAGCTACGTTTCTTCTGTATTTTACCTGAGTAGTTCATATCTTCCCTGACAATTGTATGTTGTAAGCCTTATTGTTATAAATTTTTGTGCACAATGTGGAATTTTAAACCACTTAAAAATCAAGCAATTACAGTTTTTCTTGGTTTGATTTTACTGAGCTGTTGACTCAAAGTCTACTTTTTAAAAATAAATAACACACAGGGCTAAACAATGGTAATTATAATCATGTTTAATGGTATGTTTATGACCCACATGCAGAATCACGTACATGAGATGAGTGAAAGTTAACGTTTGTTAATGCAATTTATGGTATGCATCTACAGTAGTGAGGAATGGGAATTTTCAAATTTCTTGAGTTTAACTTTAGTTTTCTGGCTATGGTTTGCAGCTCCTAGCACAATCTAAGATCCTAAAGATGGAAAGCAGAGTAT
>JAVLVB010000527.1:0-22617 GCA_032876305.1 Orestias chungarensis
CATCCATAACTCACCTCATTCCAGAAAACTCATCCGGCCGAATCCTACAGGTGACTTCCACTCCTCTTCACTCTGCTCGATCTGCCTTCCCCAGCATACCCCATCAGCTGGACTATACCCCCGGACCACCTCTCTCTCTGGACTCAACCGGACATTCCCCTGGCGACACCTCCACTCCAGCATACCGTAAGACCATTCCTATTCCTCATTCCACCCGTATCAATATACTCACCATACCTGTCCTCACTCTCAGAGGTACCCGGTCTCCCACGTCAAGTCCTCCGTGTACTTCCGCCACTCACTGCCGCTCACACTCTACCATTCACCACCGCAGCAGAATCATCGTTGGACCTTTCCCCTTCCCGTGTCACTTTCCCACAAATAAACATCATTTACCGTATCTTCTGAGTGTCTCTGCTTATGTGGGTCAGAAACCTTAAAGCCGATATGACATCTTCTCCGCATTGTAAGGTTACTTGTGGAGGAAATGTCTTTCAAGTGTCATATAAAACAGGTCTGTAAGATTTCCTTCTTTCATCTTAGGAATATAGCTATAATTAGAAATATTCTCTCTAGGATAGATGCTGAAAAGCTAGTCCATGCATTTGTTACTTTAAGGCTGGACTATTGTAATTCTTTATTAGCAGGAAGTTCACAAAATGCAATTAAAAGTCTACAGTTGGTTCAAAATGCTGCAGCAAGAGTTCTGATGAAGCTTAAGAAGAGAGATCATATCTTCCCAATTTTAGCTTCCCTTCATTGGCTCCCTGTCAAACTTAGAATAGATTTTAAGATTCTTCTTTTGACTTATAAAGCCCTCACTAATAAAGCTCCATTGTATATCAGATATCTGATTACTCCTTTTGTCCCTAACAGAGCACTTCGCTCTCAGACTGCAGGTTTACTGGTGGTTCCTAGAATCTCTAAAAGCACAATGTTTGATAAGGTTTATAGTTAGGAAGAGGTAAAGAAGACAGCCTAATCCGGTTGGGGAGGAACTCAGTCTTGACAGACGGTTCTCCTTTGCTCTACCTTCTTCATGTCTCACTCTATAGGGTTAAGTTATTTAAGTTTTTCTATAGTTATGCTGCTATAGGCTTAGACTGCTGGAGGAGAATCTGACCACTTCTCTATCTGCTGCTTTCTTCCTTTGTCCAATCTACTTAGTTACCGTTATTTCAACCTTGTTAACCTTTTGTTTTCTCTTAGTGTTCTTCTCTCCATAATAGCCACACCTGTGCTGGCGTTCTGTTACCTGAGACAGCTTCTTGGATGAGAACATGGGCTAAGATGCTTCCAGTGACACTCTACAACTGCTGCTATAAACTGTATTTTTTCAGTATCCTGTGCTTCTAATTTAGCTTTCTGTCTTTTCAAACCCCCAGTCGGTTGTGGCAGATAGCTGCTTGTACTGACCCTGGTTCTGCTGGTGGTTTCTTCCTGTTAAAGGGGACTTTTTCCTCTCCACTGTCGCTACATGCATGCTCAGTATGAGGGATTGCTGTAAAGTCAACGACAACACAAGTCATTGTTTTGGTCTCCTGATTCCAGAGGAGTGAATAATGCAAGTCAATGACTCGATGCAATCTGCTGGGGTTCCTTAGATTGGAAAATTTTTCAAATTGATTTGTTATGATGTATCTTTGATTTTAATTGATTTTCTGTGAAGTGCCTTGAGACGCCACCTGTTTAAATTGGCGCTATATAAATAAACTGATGCTTGATTCTTGATTCTTGATTCTTAATTTGCCAAAGCCCTCTGTGCTGGTTTGACCAAAGCAGCTGGAACATATCTTCAACTGGCAATGGACTGCTGGGTCTTATCAGAAAAAAGATGGGTCATAGCCCCTTTTTGGAACCATAATTAATGACTACAGTGATCACAGAATTGTGGTCAGCCTTGATGGACATAAAGTTATCATCATCATTCTGTTATGCCGCAATGACAGTAGGCAGGAGCTGTGCCTTTACCATATTCCCATGTAAGAACTTAAACATTGGAAGATTGTTGCACATACTGCAAACAACTCTGTAGCTAAAACTTAGACTTCGCTAAGCCAGAAGTTCTTTCAAGGGTAAAGTGTTTTAACTAGACTCAGAGGTAGGCCCTGTAATGAGACAAGAGAGTTGACTAAGCCTGCAGTTTGGATCAAAGACAAAACAGTGGCATGTTACAAGTCTTAGATGGGGAGAGCTGAAGTTGCTTTCAGAGGAAATGATGATTTGCTTAACAATGGCCTGAAGTGCAAAATTGTGGCTTAAGTAAGCAAGCAAATTCCCGACTGAGAGAGGAGGTAATGACAAACCTTGTTAGGGCTAAGGTAATTGGGACTTAAACTCTAGCTATGGTTATGGGATTGATTACATGAGCCTTGTCTGTGTCATTGTTAGTAAGTGAGAGCTTGGGCTGGATCTGGAGTCTCTGACTCAGACTCTGATTATAGATGTTGGGATTCAGTTTAAGGAGGCTCTTGCTGCAACACAATAGTGCTTAAAACCGAGGAGGAACCAAACAACCTCATTAAAAAAAGAATAATATAAAAAGTTCCTTGTAGGATTTTATTTTATTTTTTACTTACTTTGGTCTTTCATTCTTCCGGGGAAAGATATCTGTTACATATATATCCTTTTTTTTTCTTTCTGATACCATGTAATTGAATACAGTGTTTCTTTAGAATAAACACCACTCCACTGTGTTGCGTTGGGTTCAAACAAATGCTCAAGTAAAATAAACTGATGCATATAAAGTCAAATAAAGCAAACAAGTAAGAGTATCCAAACACAATAAAGGGTGCAATATTAAGGCACTTTTTTACTAAACTAAAAAAATCATAATGAAACAAAAATGGCAAAAGCAGGCCTGTGAAGCACAGAAAGGAACATTACAGCCGACAGACGCAATTCTAAAACACAAAATCAGTCAGATTCCACATGTTCTAATTATAGTTTCAGTCCAAGGACATAAAGGACATTTGATGGAAGCCTGTCGAAACAATATCACTTTTCCATGAGATCATTTTGAGGCAAGTCTTTTTTCACACCATTATTATTATTATTATTGTTATTATTATTATTATTTTTTGCAAGTATGTAATTATCTTCAAAACGTAAATGTAATAAAAACCTTATATTTGTTGAAATTACATTTAAGTTCTTATATTTTGAGGCACATTTCTGCCATTACTAAGATACTAATAAATATCTATTGTATAATTATTGGTTTTAATTGTCTAAATCTTGTCTTTCCTCTGAACAGTACATGTATGTAAATATCCATTGTAAGAAATTTATAAATTTTATTTTTACATGTATACCTTGTTATAAACTATAGGTTTTGTGTTGTATAGGTTTTCATGTGCTCCTTTTGCATTTAAGAAACATTTTTGCAGACAAGATATGAGTGTGTCAAGATTTAAGTACAGGGGGGAAGATAACAATTGAACAGATCTAGTTGCTCAGTTTAAGTATTACTTTTAAAAACCATTCACATCACATTTAGAGTTAAAACGTTTAACGATCCTTGTATGAAACCCTTTCTTGATAATGGTAACTGCAAGACATCTCCTGTATGAAGGCACTTGTCAGATGCCTCACATTCTGAACACTGATCTCATTTTGAATGTGAACTGAGCAAAGGAGATAATTTCGGGAGAAATAGGAATAGGTCAAACACAATATCCTGGAATAGAGACACAATGAAGCCGTATAAAACAAGGAACAGAGGAGACTGTTTTCCCTGAAGAAGCGTAGGTTTTTAAGTGCTTGCTGCATGATTCTGCAGATCTTCTATGTGTCCATTGAGGAAGGTCTAGTGCCATCATCTGTTGGTGTATCAGCAAAAGAGCTAGTGTTCTCCCTTTTTCTCATTTAGAAAATGAATTTTTGTTCATATATCTTGGTTAACAGGAAAAACAGGATTAATTTGTGATGTTTTAATGTATTCAAATTCCTTTATTTTATTGCAATCAATCAATCAAAAGTAAGATCATACATGTGAACATATCCTAATAAAAAACTGAATATTTCACACAGTGTTCTACATTTTTCAAGTGACTGTCAATATCTGCATGATTTCATAGTACAACATAATTAACTTTCATGCTCAAAAGAAAATGAGCCGTAAGTACGGTAGACAACAAATGAAATGTGCCTCTAAAAACAGTTTTCTTGCTTGTTTGATGACAGCACTAAAATACTATTCGGGGATTTTAATTCATCTAGCTTTACTAGCATAAAAGACATTGACTTAAGACATGCTTGTTCTTGAGGCAAACTGCACGTGTTTCGTATTGACTGACTTATGTATGCCAGATGTAATCCTTATCCTTACCCACAGATTTAGTCTATGTCTGTTATGAACAAAAACACATTAGAAACGTTTTGAAATGCTTAAGTACCGGCTTTATAATTTAAGGCATTTTTAATCACCTAAGTAGTTTCCATTCAAAGTGAAAGCCACTAACAAGCTATAATCTGTAACATAGTTCTCCATAGTTCAATTCCTGACCTTTGCCATTTATTGCATGTCTTCCACTTCTCACTTCACCCTTTTTCCTGTCCAGCTACAATTGAATAACAACCAAAGGAGCCACAAAAAGCCTTTTACAACCCCTGGTTGTACAAACAAATACATACACAACTGAGAGTCATTCACAACCGAAGTTTTTGCTTTAGTTTTACTTATCAGCAACAACATCGCAGCACCTACAGCCACTAAACGGGTTAAAGCAAAACATGTTCAGGCAAGGACAACATCAGGACGGCATTCCAGACAAATTAGTTACAAAAGGTATTTTACTAAAAGTGATTCACAGTTAAGTCATATATTATTTAATATCTTAACAATGCAGACATTTCATGCCAGCCGGTTTATCATTACACTAACAAAAACATGAACACTATCATAAATATATTTTTTTGTTGTTTTTTGGTATTTTATTTTTGGAGTATTATGACGTATTTGTGTTCACTTTTGCTAATTGTGTCCAGGTGTTAAACATCTAGTTTTTGATTTCAGATAAGAAATTCCAACGTGCCACAATTATTTTTTAAATTAAGACAAATAGTGTTTGGTTACCTTTTTTTTTTTCAACTTTTCAAGATCTTCTAAGATGATGCAAGCATAGTAAGAATTTAAATAAAACCAGTTTTTTGACTTTGTATAGGCACTGTATCTGTTTTTCTTCATAATAAACACGTTTTCTTTGTTGTAGTTCACATTTTAGTTGATTACATTTAGTCAATAAAACAATATAAAGGAATAAACATTTGCTTAGGTAAGATAGCCAAAAATCTATGTGGGAAATGGATACTGAACTGTAGATAGCGCAGGTGAATGAAATTGTAATGATACAAATGTTGGTAAGTCATATATAATACATCCTTTATAGTTTTAGAGTCTGGTGGGGAGTTATATTGAGAAGATTTTCCCAGGAATCACGAGGAGTAAGGAGGCGCTAGAATGTGTAAACTGGTTACCATGGGCAAGAAGAAAACAAAGTTATTTGTCTGAGTTTCAGGTAGATTAAACACAGATGATTATTAGCCTGATTACCATGCATGGGAGAAAAACAACCTGGGATCTGCACCAGGTGCTCCTCCTAATTTGTCTTTATTAGCTGCAGGTGTAAGAGCACTTCATTCACTGTCTGCAGTCGAAGGTGAGGAAAGAGACACATGCATGTACCAACCTGCTCACAGCTCTGTGACGTATGACAGTGTTACTTTTTCAGAGACCATTCAAACAGGATTAAGGCTTATCAAAAGTTTCAGAAGCCTTCTTGACTGTTTGTGGCTGGATCATCTGCTCAGAACATGACAAAAATGGAGATGGTGCAAATTATCATAGGCATCAGCACGATGCCTATGTTTATGGTGGTGGAGAAATTGGAAGTCACTTTGCTAGCATTCTGGCAATACATAAAACATTCTAGAGAGTAATTAGGAATGGACTGCGGATATCAGTAGTTGAGATTACGGTTGCCCTGAGGAATATGGGTGACCAGAAGAGAGGAATGGGTAACGCTGTAGGTGTGACTGGTAGGCTTAAAAATTTTGGAGCCAGCTGCTGTAAAAAGATAAGGTGCCAAGAACTCATGACAACAATAGAGAAGACTGTTGCACGGGTAGGGAGTACTAGGGGAAATAACTATAGGGAAGCAAAGGAATGCAAGCTAGTGAAGTTCTTTTTATTTATTTAAAAAAAGCAAGTCAGTTCCATCTGAGCAATGTTATCAGGGTGCAAAAGCTAATCTGATTCTGCAGTGAGGTGACTGCAGTTCCATGTAGTTCTCCAAAAGTAGTTCTGTGTCTTTAGTAAACTCGAACTGTAGACACATATATTTAAGTTGATATTTAAAAAGCCCAGTTTCCACCATCAGCAGTTTATGAGATAGAAGTCCCAAACACAGACTTAGTGGTACAAAAAATATTGTGAAACCATTGTGTGGAAGTTGAGTGCTCACATGGAGTAATCCCATTTGTCCGGCTGTTTAATTTTTGGTTTGTTTTGTGCCAGGTTGGTACTGTCTCAGTGGTTCATTACCATTGTGGCCATGCATTTGTCAGAAACATGGTGGGCCAAATTAATGTTACGTAGTCCTGATGTTTCACATCAAAATGCCAACAGAACAATAAACAGTTTTAATTTTTGTTACCTGTGCTAGCTTGTTTTTTGTTGTTTTTTTAGCCTTTTTAAAGTCATTCTTACTGTCTAATTTAACAGCCAACTATGCGGCGCTGCGCGTTTTTGGCCGTATTTCTGGTGGCTGGAGTACTTTATTCCAGCGTGGCACCTTCAGCCGGAGACTGAGACCACCGAGAGTCACCACAGAACGCCACAGGAGGTCTTTCTTACGGAACAGCGCCAGGCTCACATTGTTTACACAAGGGACCAGCTGATGGAGCTCCGGAGGAGCGGACCATACAGGGAATAACTATATCCGCAAAGAACTGAGGAGAAAGTACCGGGGCTGCGGAGCCAGGAGGAGACGGGGGCTGAGGAAGAGGAGATACCGGCCGTATATCTCCTACATCATAATGGGAAACGTAAGATCGCTAGCAAATAAGATGGACGAGCTAACGGCGCTTACTAGGAGCGACAGTGTGTTTCGTGAGGGATCGTTCCTGTGCTTCACGGAGACGTGGCTGCACGACAACATCACCGACTCTGTGGTGAGTTTGCCTGGCTTTCAGTTGGTACGAGGGGACAGGAGTAGCGCCGACAGCGGCAAGAAGAAGAGAAAGGGAGTCGCTGTTTACGTTAATAACAAGTTGTGCCACCCGGGACACGTTACTTTGAAGGAGCGTGTATGTTCACTGGACATCAAACTTTTAGCAGTCAGCCTGCATCCATATTATCTGCCTCGTGAGTTTTCCCATGCCATCGTCATCGTTGTTTACATTCCACCGGCTGCAGACGGATCGCGGGCGTGTGAGAACATCGCATCTGCGACCGCCAGACTGCAGAGCCTGCACCCCAGTGCTTTCATCGCAATTTCTGGGGTTTTTAATCATGTCACTCTTAGCTCAAACCTACCCACCTTCAAACAGTTTGTAGACTGTTAAACCACAGACAATAACACAATAGATCTGCTGTATGCTAATGCATACAGTGCCACATCTCTACCTCCACTCGGCAGAGCTGACTTCAACATTCGGCACCTGAAGCCACTCTACATCCCTGCTGTCCAGAGGCAACCGTGGTCAGAACTGTTCAGCAGTGGTCACCGGAGGCTGAGGAGACCCTCCAGGGATGCTTTGAGGTAACAGACTGGGATGTTCTCTGCGATACACATGGAGGGGACATCAATGACTTCACAGACTGCATCACAGATAACGTCAACTTGTCCACCAATACCATCATCCCCACCAAGAGTGTGAGCTGTTACCCTAAAACAAACCCTGGGTTACCAGGGACATCTAGGCAGTACTGAGCAGGGGTCAAAGCAGACTGTACTTCCTCAGGAGGCTCAGATTTTTCAATGTCTGCAGGACCATGCTGCAAATGTTCTACCACTCTGTGGTCGCCAGAGCCATCTTTTACGCTGTCGTGTGCTGGGGCAGCAGACTGAGAACAGCTGACGCCAACAGACTCAACAAGCTCATCAGGAGAGCTGGCTCTGTCCGGGGACTGGAACTGGAGTCTGTGGTGGAGGTGTCAGGGAGAACAATGCGGAGGAAGCTGCTCAGCATCAAGGACAACACTTCCCACCCCGTGCATGCCAGACTGACGGCCTGCCAGAGCACCTTCAGCCGGAGACTGAGACCACCAAGAGTCACCACAGAATGCCGCAGGAGGTCTTTCTTACCTGTGGCAATTAGACTTTACAATTCCTCCTCCAACTGCAGGAGGGATAATTAGTAGTGTGCTTATTGTTAAATGGTGATTTTGTACTGTACTGTGTTGGATGTGAAATGAGTGTGTCGTGTCAATTTTACTCTATATACTCTGGCACAACAATTTCCTCCGGGATCAATAAAGTCTATCTTATTTTACTCCTAATCTTTCTCTGATAATTGTACTGGCATTTATGAAAACAATGGGTGTGAACTGTAAATATAAAAAACTCAGCTGATGCCAATATTTGTTGGAGATTTAACACCACTAAACCAGATGTTGTATGTTTTGAGGACATCTTTCTGCTGTTATGATCCTTTGATGAACGAAACATAGCCAACAAACAACATCAAGTTTACATGTTCCTGTTGAAGCAGTTCACTACTCTACAGATTAAAGGGAGAAGAAATCTCCTGTTGATGGACGTGAAGTTCTGCTCCTGTGTTACTTTTTGAGTCATTACCTGAGGCAGCAAAAGGTCAGACAGCTTTTCTGGTATACCTGCAATTATGTCCTCAGTCTGAGAACAGGGCCATAATGGAGCAGCATGGAAAAGTTTAATGCTAAATTGAGGAAAGATGAAAGTCAAATTGGTGACAAATCCTATACCAAGTATACCAAGACACTACTGTGAATGGATCAATACATGTGTATCATAAAAATACCACTTAGCAGGAACTCATTGCATATATACATTATTGATTTTGTAATTTAATTAATATAATTAAAATACTCTATTAATATCATTATAACCTGTAGGGGTTTTTCTTTTAATTAGTGGATCAATATCAGGATTATGATCACACTTTTATTATTTTTTATTTCACTTTTAAAATTGTATTTATTTATTTAACTTTCTGATTTTTATTTTACTTTTAATACAGGGCGGATCTCAATGAGTAAATACATTTGAATTTTAACAAGAGACATATTTATTTTAAATAATTTTCATGATTAAGATTGGCTTAAAAGTTTCTGCCAATAAAACCTATTTTCCTGACACAAAATTGTATTTTTACGCTGGCGGTGCCATTTCTTAAGTTGAAGACAGGACAGACAGGACAAACAACCATTCACGCATACACTCACACCTAAGAAAAAATTTGAAGCCCTATAAGCCTAACAGTCAGGTTTATGGACTTTGGGAGGAAGCTGGAGTACACGGAGAGAACAAACGCATGCAAAGGGAGTAGATGCAAATGCCTTATTATGCCTTGCTATACCTGTTTGCAGTAAAATAATGTTTTGTTTTTGTGTAGTTTGTGATTTTTTTCCACCTAGTCCAATCTTTTCTTGTACGCTTAGTCTGTTTCGATTTGTTGCCGTGAAAAAAGCCAACCCGCTGCCTTGGTTTGATTCCACATGAAAAAAAGAAAGGCCTACATAATTTAAAAACTACAGTTCACTGCATATAATAGGGTCGAAATTTCTTTTATAACATGAAGGCATGACTGCTGTTTGTGTGAGATTTTAGACATCTAAACTGGTTACTGAGGCGAAAAGGACAGGGCAAACAAAGTATTTTAACTCAATTTACTTGCTAATTCAATCTTTTTCTATGTAGGTGTGTTCTTCTTGTTACCAAACGACCTTTTACAGATCTCAATCTTAAGGAACATTTAGAAAAGCAATTGCAAAATGAAGTTAGGAGAGGTATAGTAGTTCTGGATGTGTTTTTCATTCCAGGAAATCTATCCGTCATTGGTCTTCTACAGCCATCTATTTTTCACAAATTGTTTAGGTGATATCAAATCCTTTTATATTTAAATTTCTCGGATATAGTTACTTTTATAGTGTTTCTGGCCATTTAGGAGAACGTATTAAAAGTTTGTCTTTAAAAGACCAAAATAAAATATTAAATGCGAAGTTCTTATGCAAAAAGCTTGCATGATTAAAGGCGTTCTAGTTTAGTAAAATCAAATGCTGATGGAGTGTGTTTGACCGGGGCATGGCTATCATTTTTTTTTTTTAAGTCCTTTAGCTCATGCAAAAATTATTTTAGTCAACATTCAGACATAAAGACTCCTCTGGCTTTTTGACGACACTGTTATCAGTTGCAAACAGGACAGTCTGAGTTCAGTGATAAAAACAATCAAATGCTCAACAAGTTTCCCATGACATGAATTAAGTATGAGAGTAAGACTTGGACCTAAAACTGTACTGTTAATATACTTGATGAAAGAAAAGAGTTTGAGGTGTTGAAAACACTTGATAAGCTCTAAAACCGATCCAAAGATTTGATTAACTGTCTTTGTCTTTTATTTGTTGCTGTTTAAATCTTCTGAACTTTTGAACCTGCTAGAATTGAGTTAACATCTTTATGACATCATTTGATAGATTTTAGGTTTATGTGAATAATGGGATGCCAGGTAATTATGTGGTTTTAAACTGCCAATTGTGATAAGCCCTTACACTAGCTGTTACTGCAACACAGAACATTGGAACTTTGGTGATCAATCTGGTAATGCCTCTTAGGCTCTTAGGTCTACAACAACTTACTGGATGGTATAAGTTCAGGTTGTGTTGTTTTTAACATCTCATTCAATAAAAAAAACCCCACAAAAGACATTCTTTATGTTGCCAATCTTGCACCCTTTACTCTTTTTATGGAACCTTCTTCTTATTTCCTTTTTCCTTCTTTCTGTCTCTCCTTGTGTTTCTTAGCTATTACATTCCTGTCTTTTTTAAATTTCCTTAGATTTTTTGCTTTCTTTTCCTCCTCCTTCGTTTTCTGCATGCTTCCTTGTGATTTCCTTCCTTTCCTGTTTTATGGTTTTTTTGTGGTACTAGTGGCCTTTGTTTGCAGAACTGCAAAGGAAATGGGCAGAAAGAGAAGGGAAGGAAAACATTCAGATGCCTACATTGTGCAGAAATAGCCTCTGCCAGCTCTACCTGTACACCATACTATGGCCATTTTCTTTTCTGCTTTCCCTGGTTCCATAATTAAAAAACCCTTAAGATTTAAATTTAAAACCCTGTAAAACTATTAGATCATGTCATGCAACATGTTATGTTTTGAACATTTTAGTAGTTTTTGTTCAACATATCCTGTTTAAAGATCTAAATAATGTTAAGAGTTGTCAAAGTACTTGCCAACCTACATAGCAGACTCAAGCACTCATATCTTTTTGTATTTAGAAGTTCCAGGTTCAAACAGCAAAGAACGTGCCTAAAGTAGGACTTCTAATATGGTGTAACATTTAATCTCCTTGTTCTCCGTTGTTCCCTGCATACATATACCCCCAATTTCAAAATTCTGATGGCACCAATTTGAATTTAAAACTGCAGAGAGACAAGCACTTCTCTTTATGGTTCCCGCTGTCGGAAGAGGTTTTGTGGTACGGCTGGAAATTTTAGGTTGGTCCAAGAAACACAAGCTTAATTTGCTGGTGTTGAACACACAACAGCAGAAGTTTTTTCAGTACATCCTGGAAACATTTTTTCAAAGCCTTGCTGACATTCAGACATTCAGAACATCTGCGGGTTGTCAGCCCTGTAGGCTGTACATGAGAAAGATTATTGGAGCCTGATGGGTTTTTCCTAAATGTCTTTGATCTCTGCTAAAAACAGCAGGATTTTGCACCAAAGTTTCTAATTTAGCAGCAGGGAATCTGAATTGAAAGGATCAAACACACTTTTTTTTAAAGGTTCAGGGTGTGTTCATGGATAGAGTTACAGATGATTGAGAATTACTAAAATACGATCTTCCTGTTGGTCAGGTTATGTAAGAAGATTGATTGATTTATCATAGTTAGTACCAATACCATACCAATATGGAAAAGCAATTGAAATATGATAAACTTGACCAGCGTTCAGCTAGAGGAACAAAATGTTTATGGGACATTACAGCAATTCACAAAATGCTGTTCCATTTATCCATAATGTTTGGCAAAATCATTTAATGCCATGAGGTTTTTCACAAATGATCATATTACAAACCCAAAGTTATTTTTATTTTGGGGGTCATTTTATTTGATTGACCAATGCATTATAGCACATTATTACAAAGGGAAGCGGATTTTTTTAAACAAATTAAAATGTCTAAACTCTGGTGTGTATTCACATTTCTCTCATTTTTACCCTTCCATCCCTAAATAAAATATACCAGGGGTTAGTTAGATATTACTATAAAAAAAATAAAAATACATAAATAAATAACATTACATGAATACCAAGGAATACAGCAGACAGGTCAGGGAAAAATTGTGAAAGTATTTCAGGCAGGTTTAGGTTTCTCCAGGTTTGAATACAAATTTGCAACACAATTTGAGATTGTCTTTTGTAAAACAAAAACAAAAATTGTAGTAAGAACTTCCAGGTTGTAATCCTATTTTACTTTTTGTCTTAACCATCATAACATCACACAATCTGAAAAAAAAAAGGTTGTGAAAGCATTAGCTCTGTCTTTTTGGTTGGGGGATGGATTGCGTTGTCTAGATTGTCGTTCGTGTAAACAACAGTGTTAAAAGTCAGACTCAAAGGATTAAAAAAAACGGGGCGGGATAACAGTGACACCCTAACTTTCCCCCTGCTGCATCTGCTTGAGCTATTCACAACATTACACTGATTGCTTTACCAATAGTTGGTTGTCGGTTACATAACGTTACAGCTGTGTAAATCTTTTGTTCAAATCCAAGCAGGGAAAGAGATTTGTGCAGATATTTTGTCTTTCTGGGAACTCCTTACTTTCCACAAAGCCTCAGAAGGCACATAAAAATGTGCTCTCTAGAAGTGGCAAGCATGCAGCATGTATCTCTTTTGTAAAAGATTTTAGTACAGGAGTAATCTTTTTTGGAGTACCCGGTGAAAAACCCCTCTATGTACAGTTTCCTTTAGTGCTAAAAGGATGGACCAATTTATGCAGATTGTTCCATATAGAATGATTCCAAACAAGGCTAATGTTTTGGGGGTTTTTCTTTCCATGACGGTATCACACATAAAAAATCAATAGACAACTAAAATGAAAAAAATGCAGGTGCTGCTAAATTCGCCAAATTTGCTTTAAAATGCAGGAATTTCAAATCATCTCTGCCCTTTCCATGTGTTATAAATCTATCTTATCCTTAACTAATTTAACATTTGTTAATGGTCATTGTGCAACAATAAAAATAATAGACAACACTGTGAAGAGTTTAAATTGGAAATACTTTGCACAGAGGAAACGGTTCCAATACAAATGGTTTAAAGCATTACTTATTTCCATGGGAAACAAAATGTTCTCAGCGATTTGCAGATTATTCTTGCATATGTGGAAAAAGCTAAATAAGACCCAAGTTCAAACAGTATGATGTGTTTTTTCAGTGATGACCCTTCATGCTTTACTTGTCTGTTTATCTGTCTTGTCATCTCTTTCCTATTTTTCTTGAAAGGGAGTTTGTTTTGAAAGCATTTTTTTATGGGTATGTGGTCAAGCATCAGTGCTTGTTCAATTATTTGTCTATCTACTTTTCCAATTTGTCCAGTAATTCCTTTTTGGGTATCGTGGGGCTTGTCTAAGGCAGTTAATTGGCCAACTACACCCAGGATAGGTCACCAGTCAATCGGGGGACAAAACAGAGAGACATTGGACAGAGACCAGTGCAGAAAAATGTTACCACATAACGGAATTTCAGAAATAGATATTGTCTTACTAACTTTTTATAAACATTCTTTTTGTGTCTTCCGAAGTGTTCACACAGCTGCATCGTAACATTAACTCATCAAAGCATTTGGTCATTGTAGAGGATATATAAAAATATTTCACACTGTTGCAAAAATGTTCAGTTTAGGTTGTTTTACAATTTGCTAAAACATACACTGTACATCTTGATAGCTTGCTAGCTCTTTTCCTCACAACTTCTTGTCCAAAAAACTGATGTAGTTATAATGTCTCTGTACTACGGAAACAGGATCTACTATTGATAATGGCTTGAAACTTTTTTAGGTAAACTTTTGACCTCTAGTTAAAATGGCTAAAAACTAACCATCAAATCTAATTTGTACAGATTACTTAACACATTTACCACTGGTGTGCCTTTGTACTTCCTCTAATCAAGCCTTTGGTACTAAAAGTACCGAACATTCTCAATATATTATACACTATATCTAAATATTCACTCATGGAAGGACTGCATTTTTTGTTGCAGGCTAAACCATCACTCCTATGGCTCCAATCCCACCTAAGGCCCCTATTGGGAATCTTCCCAGATTTTTTATTGACTTCCCTTATTCTACTGCATGCTCAATATGTCATCAAACAGTTTTATGTCTTAGAAAACTTCTTGATAACTTTCCATGGTTCTAAAGCTGATATTTTAAGTTCCATGGCAACTGTTTTGTATCTTTTTGAGTTGTCTTGGATATTGATATCAACATTTCTGATGCTTTCGGACAGCTAGGTAGCTTTGCCAGTATGAGAAGCAAACTACATTGAGTTGATTCCTACAGTAAATCCACTTTTTACTGGTACATTTGGAACATATAAACGCTAATTGACAAAACATATTTGTTACATTTTTAAATAATTTCCTTTAATCAAGATTCATCAAAAGGTGCTAAATGTTTTCTAAGGTACATTTTATGTGATCATCGTGGCCGTGTATCACAACAGGGCAAGTAAGCATTATAAGTGTCAGTGTTACAAGAGTGTTATTACTGCAAATAAAATAAAACCAGCAGGCAACTTCCTTCTTGGAAAGTCTCTCTCAGAGGGGTTCCTTATAAATGTTTCCTCAGACATGCAGAGGTGGACATGAATCTCTTTTAGGTTATGGCTCCTCTCAAAGAAGAGCTGTCCTCAGCGGTTAGGATGGGCCAGACAAGCCGTTACACTTTTTTCCTCCTTGACCAAAATGAGCAGAATGAGATTTATTTTTTGTTTTTTTTATTGGTTTTTAAACTTGGATTTTCTCAAGTACCTTTTTTGAGGGATTTGGAAGCTAAAACTTTCCCCGATTGTTGACCATGCTAGTCACAAATCGGAATGTGACTATCATTTAAATTAAGCTTGTTCATGACAAGCTTAATTTATATGTTAATTCCAAGTGGTTTTAAGGATGTGGTGTTTTTACACAGGAAGCTAACTCTTAACCAATGGCTTCCAAACTCATCTGAATCTAATAAAGTGCTTGTTTGTTGACTATGCAACAACATGGCACAGTCAGCTAATCAATTCATTTTTTCTTTCAGATGTGTTTACTTTTATCTTTTACAGCTTTAGCAAAACATTTGAGTCACACATAAGAATACCATAGATTTTACCAAAAGACGGAGAAACCAATCATATTGGTTTATAAAGAGGACAGATTGAAATTGACATATTTATCATAGAAGATCTGCAGCAAAGTTGTTTCAGAAACAACATGAACTGGATTTTCTGGTCAGAAGTGCTGCTTCATCCACTTCTGCCACAATCATTCAGTTAACATCATGGCGAAGAATATAGTAAAACATAACATTGATTCATTTTAACTATATACTATAAACATAATCACCTTCGAAACATATAATATCAAACTAGCAGATTTTTAAAAATGTATGTAATTATTTTATGAATTAGATGTTTATTTGTAGAAAAAGGTGGTTTGTCATCATTTATGTCCGCGAGTACATTGAAAAATGTCAAAATTATAGAAAAAAGGCCATGTTTGTACAGAAAAACATAATGCAAAATGTTATAACTAGCATTTTACAATTTTGTGCAACACAAGAAGAATTCCAGGGAGGAAGAGTTAGCAGAACAGAATTAAAGCAAGGGATCAAGCCAGTATGAGGTCTTAGTGTCAGGAAAAAGATAATGACTCGAGCAGAGGTAGGATGTTCAATGAAATGATGATTTGTTGACAGGAATGGATACTGAACACAACAAATACTAAGACTGATGAGTAACGCGGACGGAGGTGGAAAACAAACCGAGGAAATCGCAGGGGCAGGAACTGGAATCAAAACAACAAACAAACCAAAATATAAACAACGGTGAAGGGCGCGAAAAAAAATAAAGGCAGTGAAGAAACAAACAATGGATGAAATAGACTAAAAAAGGAGCACGGAGGACACAAAAGGGGAGAGAGACCAACACAGAGAACCAGGCGAGCAGATAGGAGGAAACTCACAGAGACGGCAGGAAGACATTAAGGGGCTTGGGGGAGACAGCTCGGAGGAACGCAGGAGGGACGAAGACGGGAGACAAGTTGGGAAGGCAATACAATAATCTAGAGAGTAGTGAATGACAGAACCAGGTTTAATACTGAAGAGAAGGAGGTGGAGCAATGGAGAAGATAAATGCGTAATATAAAACAGGTGCCAGTGATATTGAGGGATTAGGCGTACTCTGACGCAGGAAATGGGGGAGAGCAGAACACTTCAACCCCGGCTGGCGAACTGTAATCTGCCAGTTGGCTGGGAGCACGACCCAGCGGCATACGGTGTTTGGCCAGCTAGAAGGACTCAGTTGGGTCACTCCGGACCTCCTCAGGAATCGCAGGAGCTTGAGGCGGGTCAAACCAGACCCCCTCTGGAATTGCAGGAGCTAAATCCGGTTAATGCCGGACCCCCGCTGGAATCTCGGAAGCTGAAGGCGGGTCACACCAGACCCCTTCGAGGTTCTCTGGAACAGGAGGCGGGTCGCACCTGACACCCTCGGGAATCGGAGGAGCTAGATGCTGGTCACAACGGACTCCCTCTGAAATATTAGAAGCTAGAGGCAGGTCACACCAGACCCTCTCTTTAAACTTGGATGTTGGAGGTGGGTCCCCCCCTGACCCCTTCTGGAAACCAAACAACGAAAGACAACAGGGATCATGATACTAAGGTCTAGTCCATCACAGGCCAATGCAAAGAAACACAACCAACCATGAAAAAACAAACCTAAAGGCAATTTAGAAAGACCAATTTACCTGATAGTAGTGCTTTTAGACTGTGGAGAGAAGTTGGAGCACATGGGGAGAATATCAAAACTACACGCAGGAAACCACGGTTTCAGGATTTTATCCAAGGACATTCTTGCTGCAGAGCACTCACTGCTACCTACTGTGCCTCTTTATATCATTAACAATGTCTTTGGAACTTTGTCTAATTTGCTCAAAACTAGACTGGTTACAGTTGTGGAGTGGTGTTCTTCAAATCCAGGCCTTGATGTCCATCTTTCTGCAACTTTTAGGGCTTTCCCTGCTTCAACACAGTCAAATAACCGGATCATTACCAGGACTATAGAAAACAACTTTACTGAGGATGTTATCAAGCTGTTTGATTAAGGTGTCAGGGTTGAGGGTTTTTGCCTTTTACTTTGTCCACTGGGTGTCGCCAGAGTTCCTTTCTGGCTGGAGCGCCTCCGAACACCTGTGCCTTTGCACAGGTATTCTCAATCCACTACGGACCTGGAACTGCTTAAGAGGAGTGGTGAACCAGTTGCCTGAGCTTTTGTTACCACTGGTAACGTTTACTTTCTCAGCGCCAGATCTCTGAATGTTCCTCTAGTGGTTTTCCAACTTGCCAAATTCTAGTAATTTCTCTTGTGTGTTCAACACAGGTAATCAAGACTTCTCCATGCCACCCCTCTCTGACAAAGATATGGATCATATCCAAATCTATGTAATATCAACTGTTTCTCACCACCTCTGGCATAATCCTCCAGAACCTCCCGGTCTCCCACTTCGTTTCTGCTACTCCATTTTCAAAATCACAATTCAATCCTTGTTCAATAAACTTTGTTATACATCTCCTGAGAGTCCTCCATTTTATGTGGGTCAAAAGCTGAAAAATTATGACATAAGGTATTCTGGATAAGGGACCATGGATCTAGAGGCCTAGATTTGACCCCCGGTGTAAAGCAGCCCTGTATGCAGAACAAGTAAACATGTCCATCATCAATATTCTAGAGAAACAATCTTTAAATCTTTATTCTTTTCATGCCTCCATTAGTTCTAATGTTGTGTTATCTGATGTTTGTAACATTTTAGTCATCTATTTTAAATCTCTGTTAACTGTGTTTGTGCAGTAAGCAGTCCCCTTTTATTCTCTCATTCCTGTAAAAATTGTAGTGTCTTAAATTGAAAGTGTGGCAGTTGCATTGGTAACGGATTCATGTGATCCAGTGAGTCAGACTGTTGGGCACCAAGTGTGTTGCCTGGCATTCCAAGACCTTGAGAAACCGCCACGGGAAGACAAATCACGTTGTCAGGGGAAAACATTTTTCCACAGCTTTTTATTTAATCATTTATTTATTATTTACAACAAAGCTCACAGTACTCTATTGGAAAATATCATTCACATCGTGTGACACAGACAACACGTTTGGTACGAAACGCGTCCAATTGAAACATACCAATGCAATCAAAGTAAATTCTTGAGTAAATACTTGTTTTTATTAAACAGTTTCAAACAGGAGTGAATCCCATTTATCTTAAATATAATCTGCTGCGTCAGCTTCTAACGTCTACAAAACCATGAATAATTTAGAGATAACAGTTTGAGTCAACTGTAATTTACACACTTAAATCATTAATGTAATTAACTTTAATTGGGAGGAATCCAAATATTTTTATGTTGTTTCCTGACATAAATACGTTTGTAACAGGAAATAACCATGCCAATCTTGAATACTCAAAGAAATGTAATGCTTTCGTTTTGGAAAATGTGTTAGTGTGTTTTGTTAGGAAACGTCCCAATGAATATTTTACCCATTATTCCATTTATATATACTATGTCATTTTTTGGCTGTGTTATAGGCAATCGACTTTATTAATTTAAATGGTCCCATTAAGTGATATTTTGTACAAATATTAATCCAAATAACCAAAGGGACTTGCAGCCATGGGTTTATCTTTAATTTTAAATAAATACCTCAGTTAATTGTTACATCTAATAACCAGTATGCTTTCTTTTAATTTCTCATCAATGTCCTCTATTATTTTGCCAAGCGCGCAAGTTAAATAATCTTTAACTTTTGTACTCTTTGCTGCACAGTTATAACTTTAAAGACAAACATTTAGGGTACATAACTATAAGTGATAATGCATTGGTTTCTGAATATAAATTAAAATATCATCTACAAACAAGGATATTTACTGCTCTTCAAATTTCTTCATAACCCTGTATAGAAATTCAAATCCGAACAAATCAAAAATAATTTCTGCATCTATCCAAATTATCAAAGCTTCTAGCTTGGTATTTGTTTTTTATTGCAATATACCTGAAGTCCCCATTTGATGATGTTTTATAAAACCATTTTGATCTAGCTTTATGATGTTGTCTGGCAAACTTCTCTATTCAACTTGCTAGAATCGGTGTGAAAGTTCTACAGTCTGCTTTGAAAACATTTGTTTGTCTATAAATAATTGGAACAGTTCCATCTTTTCTTTCCCCTGCTATTTCAAAGATAGTTGCCTATTTCCATGACGTTCCTGTTCCTCTACATATATGTCCATTACTAACTTATTTGGGGTAAGTAAACTTATCTATCTTTGGGATTCATATTCTTGTTTTACTTTTACTCTTAGTTTTTTGTGATAACATATATCTCCCGTTTTAACAAGTTCTCCTTCAAATCGACCTTTGATCAAAATGTCTAACTTCTTGGTCTTTCACTATTTCAAACATTTTAACTGAGATTTTATTTATTTTGTGACCTGTGTTATAATATTCTGAAAACTGTTTATTGAAAAACTTTCTCCTCCAAAAAGCTCATCTTCACATGCTCTTTTTTTGTTTGTTTGTTTTGTTTGTTTTTTGCATTTTACTAATTATTTTACTGCTGTTTTGGCTAGGTTTGGGGGATACTTTTATTTTGATAATTATATATTTTACATAGTTATAGACTTTTAAACTTGACACTCGAATACAACCTCCTAGCTGAGAGGGTAGCCTCTGGTGTCCTTGGGCAGGTGGGCATCTTGGACTAGCTTGACCCTTTCCATGTTGTTCAAAACTCTCAAGAAAAAGAGTTTCAACTATATTTTTACTAAGAATGAAGAAAAATCACTTACTTTCAGTGATTTGGTACTAGCTCTGTGAATCAGGTTACCTTGATTATCTTGTATTACATTGCACTGGGTTCATGCTATGTTCATCACTTGTCATTCTCGCTGGTTCTTAGGATAGACAGCAGTATTTTTTATATCTGAAAATAGATCTCTTGTTCTGCCTATTTAATGGTTCAACTTCATCTCTTATTTGCCTTTATATATTCTCTGTCAGATCCCCTGCAAGCCTAATGGTTTTTCCCTTGAAGCCTCTCTCTGACATGTCATTGGTTGTCAATTGCTGTTTATATTGTAAACCCAGGTTTGTCTATTGTAGAACAAATGGAGAATTACCACGGATTGTTATTTTTAACTTAGCTATATTTCTTTTGCATTTACATTACTACATGAGCACATCCATGGTCCACATTAACTCTTTGCTCTTTGTTTTCCCATACACGTTTGATTATTTCCTTTATTTATAACACACATTTGACTGCTTACGTGACTCATCTATTGGATGTGCTGACAAATTTCTGTGTGCCCTCTCAATATTTAATGAAAGTGTTGGTGGTAATTCTAGTTGTTGGCAAAGCAGCTTTTCTACAAGGTCAGCCAAATAATCAGTGTTTAGCTTTGCCTCCTCTTTAACACAGTTAATTCTTATGTTCTGTCTCCTAAAGTTTCCATCTTAGTCTATCTGCTTCTCCTTTATTTTTTGTTTTGGAGTTGGAGTAACTCCAAGTTAACTTGTTCTACACTCTTCTTTTGAAACGATGTAATTTTCTGACTAATCTATCCTGCAATTCATTATTTACATTTTTTTCTCTTTTATCTTTAGGACTTGCTAAATTAGGTCTTAGATGCTTTTGAACCTTTTTTTGCATTTTCTTATGATCTTCTTGCCTCTTATTTCTGTTGTTACATTTTTCAATTCCATTAACTTTTTCATATATCTTGTTTAGCTTGTTTTTATGGTTTCTTTTATGCCTGGATCCACCTCCAATAGCTATTAAAGTCTGAGACATCATGTTGTAGTTATTCAACCTTTACAGTACTGATCTGAGACATACCGTATAATTCTGCACCAGAAGAAGCCAGACTTGGTCAATCTGAACGTCAATATTGGCAGAATTTTGCTTGTAATCTTGTGATCCAATTGCTTACATTGGCAGCATCCATAAGCATTGTGCTGCTGTGTGACGTCTACATTCATCTTCGGTACATGTGGGGTCGTTAATTATTAAAATAGGCATCTGATGTTGGTCCAATTTAATTAGTTGTAAGAACAAGGACACAAAATCGATTTTAGCAAAGTAAATCAAAACTAAACAAAAAAAACTGCTTTGTGAATATTTCTTTAGGTTAACTGGTCTCTCTAAATTGTTCTTGAGGATGTCTGTGCATGATAGTTTTTTCCACAAACTTCTGGAAGTAAAAAAAAAAAAAAAACTCATGAGGCAAGTAACAGACATGTTTTGGCACACGAAGGGTGTTTAGATAATCCACACAACAGTTTTTTTACTCATCCCATTTGTAGAGGGGTTTTTTTCATAGGGTTGGACGAAAAGAACAAGAATGAGTTTTTTGGTTGCATGTAGCATACAGTTGCATAACACTCTGCTTACACGCCTAATGCTGTGCACTTCTAGTAAATTAGTTAAAAAGGCAAAGACATTTATTGGCTGTTTAAAATAATGTGCAAAAAACTTTAACGTTTAAGGTATAAAAATTAAAAGGGAAAGATTCATTACTTTAATTAATTTAAATAAGACCCATTTCTGTCTATATGCTTACAAACAAGTATGTTGTGCACCATCCTCGATCAATAGATTTGTGAGCAAACTGGATGGAGATTGTATGATCTTCTATGTGATACTGCCGACAAAACTGATGCAGCTGTTGTTCAGACATCTTTACAGTTCTCGTGTGGTTATAGTTTTTTAAACCACTTCCTAATGTGGATCAAGGGAGCAGTATTGGTAGGTAAGTTTCAGCCATTTATGTCACGTCGGGAGTTTTTGGTTATTCATAGGGCATAATAAACATGTGTTAATCATGGGCAAAAGTGGAAAGTAACTAGATACATTCATTCAGTTGCATGTACTTGAGGAAATTTTATATTACTTTGTAGATTGTTCTTCTACTTCAGTAATGTATTTTGAAGTATTGCTACTGTTACTGGGGGAAAACATTTGGATAGCCTCTTTACAGCAAGTAACCTCTCTGAATGAAGAACAATATTTAAACCCAAAACATTTTACTTTAAAGTGAGACCTCTGGTTTGATAGAAATCAAGCATTGGTATTTCCATTCTTCTTCTGCTCCTGAATTAACTTGTGG
>JAVLVB010000527.1:22717-69890 GCA_032876305.1 Orestias chungarensis
GTGTGTGTGTGTGTGTGTGTGTGTGTGTGTGTGTGTGTGTGTGTGTGTGTGTGTGTGTGTGTGTGTGTGTGTGGCGATAGTGGACGTGAGAGTACAAAGCAGTGGGTGGTAACAGCGACAGTAAGGCAGGAAATGCAGATTGCAACTGGAATCTTGCAGCTAAAACATTTCACTCCTTAACTGCCAGGCAGACAGTGGCTCCTTTTTAAACCAAAATAAACTTTCACCTCCTCCTGATCATTGTTTTCTCCTTTGATCAGAGGTGGTTAGAGATGGCAAAAGAATTTGGCGGAAAAAAAGGTCTTCAGACGACTCAAAAGTCTTATTAATTTACATGGTAACTTGGCATTGCAGTGAAAAATTTACCACATGGAGTCAAACACCCAGGTTGCAAACAAAGCTTTGAAGAGCACGCAGAGATGGATCATGCAGGCGTTTTCCCATCAACCAAACGGGGGCAAGGGTAAACAAAAGAAGCAGCCTTTGACTGTTGTTGCTGGGAAACTTGACGAGACCTCAAACAGAGAATCTGCCAGCTACTTTGAATTTAAGCCACTCACTTTGATTGACCAGAGTAGTATTAATGCCCTGACTTAATGAAAAGACCTAAATAAGAGGTAACAATAGAAAAAAACGAATATGTTTACCAAGTTGAAAAATGAAAACATGTCAGAATAACAGTGGACAAATAACAGAAAGCTTAAAAAATATAACATTGCATTGATGAAAAAAAGATGTGTTGACCTCTCTGGTTGTAAATCCTGTGGAAGTTCGGCTTGCTCTAATTTAGCGCCTTCTTAACTTCCATCAGCACAAAGCGCTTTACAATCTGTTCCTCATTCACCCTTTCACAAACACTTAAACACCAAATGTGGCACAACTGCAATGTGAAAACGTTCATGTAACTAACTCTTCGAGCTTTTCTGCAGTTAGCTCTGCTTGTGAAAAAGCTTAGGATAAAAGGTAGATAATCTGAACCCTATTAAATGTGAGTTACGTTTAGTTAGGAAGTGCTAACAAGTTAATGGTTAAATAACAGATGAAAAAGAGGTTTACAGAGACATTATACAGAGGCAGTAAGGAAAAGGTAACAGAGAATTAAATGAAAACACAAGTTGTAACAAAATAGCCAAATTAATAGTCAAGTAGTCAAATGGCATTCATTCACAAAGGATGTCCAGTCTGTCAAATCTATTGTTACGGTGACAATTAGCTTCGTTCTTCACAACTGGTTGTGAAAAATGTTAGACTATCTTGCATGTGCAGACCATTGCATTTTACCCCAAAGCATCTAAATGAGAGTAAGTAACTGTTTTTAGGGTGGGGTCTATATCAGGGTGGTCAGTTTCTGTTGCAGCAAACCATGCTACACCATGAGACCTTGTTCTCTTTGTTTCATAGTTGATGTTAAAGCTTTTTACATGAATTTTGTATTTGGTTTATGTGTTACATATCCTCTTTTCAGGTGTCCAGATAACACACTCTTAGTTTAATTTGTACAAAGAACATTATTCAATGGTCCTGGTCTATGTCTATGTTCTTTTTGGCAAACTGTGGTGTGACTTGTTTTTTTCCAGACCAGAGGTTTCCTTTATGCACACATAGGTCAGCTAAAGCATTAGGAGACTGCATTTAACATTCCCTGGTCTGCTTTATTAGAATGGCAAATCTGACATTTTCTAAATCCCCTGGTGAAACTTTTATGTAACTACAATCTTCTCTCTAAAAGTATTAGGCATTTTTGTTGATCTTGCCATTTTGTTTTATTTAACTTCAACCGTTAGAGCACACTATACTAACCATCTTCCAAACTCCATAATTAAAGACAACCGAGGAAAAACACTTTTATTTGACGTTAGGCATTTAAGTGGAAATACATGTGGTTTTCCTAAGTAATTTATCAGCAAAAATTGTCTGTTTAAGAAATCACCTTAAAATTTAGGTTAAATTTAATAAAGGTAAATTCATATGGGAACCCATCAGGCAGTTGTTAAAACTCTGCAATGGTTTAAAAGATAGATATAAAAAAGTTGTCTGCTGTTTTTTTTATAATAGAGCATTTTGTAGGTCAGATGTGACTGTATTTAGCAAATGTTTTAACACATGCTAAACCAGTCTGACAATTCTTCTTTGACCTCTGATATCTAAAATAGGATTTGTTTCCATGACTGCAACTTTTCGGATATTTATTCTTTATTTTATGTAATTTGAGAGGATTGTTTACTAATATTCTGTTGTGAATAGTGCATCATACTAGCTTTGATATATACCATCCTCCATTCCAGTTATCATTGCACTATTACACACCAACAATGCAACCTCTACATTAATACATGCCTAAAAGCTCCATAAAATCCACCTACAGTGAACTACAGTTGATTACATGCAGATGAGTAATAGTTAGCATTAGTGTTAACTATTTGCATTAAAAAGCCACTGTTATCAAAGCCTCAGGAAGAAAATTATCTAGAAATTGCTACATAATGTCATAGCATGTGGTGTTGTAATGTATTATCTGAATATTAGTAGAAGAAATATCACTGGTAGAAAGAAAATGGTAAAAAAACTGTAAATATGTTTAGGACTAGAGATTGACCTTATAAAATACTTTTAAAATATTTATAATTTGCCTGAAACTACACTACAAAAATCTCTTCATATGTACCAAAAGACAAAGGCTGTTAAATAAGCAACTAAGGCTTTGTAAATGAAATACAGGGATTTATCTACTCTTTTTGGATCATTGAAAAACTTTGCACATGCACTTTGCACTAAGAGTTTACTGTACCTCGAAGCTGCTGCAAAAATTACCCTCTTTCAGGGAATTGCTAGAGGTTTCTGATAAATTGCTAAATATAGCAACAAATCTATGTATGCACTAGTTTGACAATGGCAAAGGTATACTAGTGTTTTTAGTCTTTCTCAAGCCCTTCTGACTCAAAAAAGGAAAACGCCTTATAGAATCAACAATCAACAATCAGTTTTTATTATATAGTGCCTATTTCCAACAGATGTCGTCTCAATGCATTTTACAAGACAATCAATTAAAATCAAAGATACATCATTACAAATCCTTTTGAAAAAGTTTCCAATTTAAGAAACCACAGCACATTTCATTAAGTCATTGATTTGCAGCATTCATCCCCTCTGGAATCAGCAGACAAAACAATGGCTTGTGTTGCCGTTGACTTTACAGCAATCCCTCATACTGAGCATGCATGTAGCGACAGGGGAGAGGAAAAACTCCCCTTTAACAGGAAGAAACCTCTAGCAGAACCTGGCTAAGTACAAGCAGCCGTCTGCCAGGACCGACTGGGCATTTGAAGAGATAGAAGACTAAAATAGATTCAGAGGAAATTGAAAATAAAACAGTTTATAGCAGCAATTGTAGAACGTCGCTGGCAGCATCTCAGCCCATGTTCTCCTGCAAGAAGCTTTCTCAGCTAACGAAAATGCCAGACCAGAAATTGCTACTATGGAGGGAAGAACACTAAGAGAAAACAAAAGGTTAACAAGGTTAAAAAACATTATTTAAAGCAGATTGGACAAAGGAAGAAAGTAGCAGAGTGAGAGTGGCCAGATTGTCCTCCAGCAGTCTGAGCTTATAGCAGCTTTAACTATAAAAAAACTTAAATAACCATGTCTTCATGTCTCACTGTAGAGTGAGACATGATGATGGAGCTTGATCAGGGAGGGCTTTATATATGTCAAAAGAAGAATATTAAAATCTATTGTTAGTTTGACAGGGAGCCAATGAACGGAAGCAAAAAAAAAATTTAAGCTTCATCAGAAATCTTGCTGCTGCGTTTTGGACCAAATGAAGACTTTTGATTGCATTTTGTGAACTTCCAGCTAATAAAGAGTAACAATAGTCCAGTCTTGAAGTATCAAATTCACGGACTAGTTTTTCAGCATCAGTCCAAGAGAGGATATTCCTAAAGTGAAAGAAGGAAATCTTGGAGACCTAATTTATATGGGACTTAAAAGAAATATCCTGATTAATAACACTAAAGTTCTTTACATTGTTACCAAAGGCCAATTTGATGCTATCCAGTTGAAGGGGTTGACCAAGCAGTTTCTTTTTTAGAGGTTCTGGTCTAAAGGTTAAAGACTTCCAGATGTTTTTTATACAAACCAATGCTTTATAACAACATAACCATCACATACAGGTTCATCTTCATCTGTTCAAAGATTATTCAAGATAACAGTGGCGGCTGACTCAATAGAGGATTTTGAAATGAAAGTTGTGGCTTATGTATATAAAATCAGGAAGCTGAGCACTTGCTTTGCAATCCACAGACTCTACAAGGAAATCGTTAGCCAGATGTGCATTTGGATTCCACACCTGGAGTTTTTGGGACAGAATTTTGAGCTCCCCAAGGTGCTGGTCCAGAACCCAATCCTGAAATATGCTGGTTACTTTTACACTAAAAGCACTCTATTTTTTTATTAAAGTATTTTGACATATGATAGGATTAAGAACATAAATTTAAAAAACTTTCTTTTGCTTGAGGATAGCTTTCTTCCCAACCAAGATACCACTTCTGCAAGCAACCACACATATGCAGGGCATTGTTTGTTGGGTTTATTTGGTCTATAATTAATGGGACCTGCCCTGTTGATTTGCGGCCTAACCATCAACAAAAGATTCTAACATTTGTCTTATGTTAGACTAGTCTTCTGGCTGATCATCAAACTTTAAGAGTCCTTTGCTGAGTAGCTTCCTGCATATTGTGTATTTGGGTAAGTCTACTGTAGCAGAGGAAGTGGACTCAATTGCGTTTATCTTGAGGTCGTATTGACTGCCAAATCTACAAAACCGCTGGCTTTAGTGTTTGGAAAACAAATGTTTCTTAATGGTAACATTTCTCAAAAAAGTACTATCCCGCTCTTATTGTTTTCCTATTAGGCCTAGTTCAATGCTGGCTATAATAGGAATTGAGAGAGCGTATCAGTGATAACGCTTTTAATCTCTTTACAGCGCTGGAGCATACAACTGTGTTCAGGTCAATTTAATTTTATAATTTATTTATAAAGCACCAATTTTCAACATAGGTTATATGAAAGCACTATGCAAAAAATCTTTTTATTCCGATGCTGCAAGTCAATTACTCAATGCAATCTGCTGGGGTTCTTTAGATTGGAAAATTACATACATTCATACATGTTAAAATCAGTTTAAAACTTACCATGGAAAGGAAATCCAACCGATTGCATTGACTCATTGACTTGCAGCATTCCCTTTTCCAGGATCAGCATACCGAAATGATATGTTAGGTTATGTTGACTTTTCCGCAATCCCTCATATTCAGCATGCATGTTGCAACAGGGAAGAGGAAAAACTCCCCTTTAACTGGAAGAAACTTCCAGCAGAACCTGGCTCAGTACGGGTAGACAACTGCTAAGAACAATTCGGGGTTTGAAAAGACAAAATACACAAATAGATGCATGGAACGTTGAGTTTCTGGCTCTGGTTCGATCCACCACCAAGAAGTTGTGTAGGCTAACTGATCACCCGACCAGGTGTGGCTTCTATGGGGGAAAAATACTGAAAAAAACAGAGAGTTAACAACTGAAATAACTGTAACTAAAGCAAATTAGACAATTTAAGAAGAAAGTGTCAGTAACAGAAATGGTCAAATTGTCCTCCAACAGCCTAAGCCTATAGTAGCATGACTCTAGAAAAAGCTAAGGGCAAATTTGTTAAGTATAATGTTACAGTAATCTAGCCTTGAATTAACAAATGTATGGAATAGTTTTTTTCCAGCATCAGTCTTGGAGAAAATATTTCCAATTTTAGCAATACTCCTAATGTGAAAGAAGAGGACCTGTTTCGTATGGGATTTAAATAACATATACATTTTAAAAATAACTGTGAGGTTTTTAAAAATATTACTAATATAATCCAATCCAGTTCATGAGACTGATTAAGCAGTTTATGTTTTTAGGGGTTCTGGTGAAAAGACAACTTAAAAGTTAAGTTCAACACCAAAAGTTTTGGAATCATCCACATTTTTATGTTTTCAAAACATGTACCAAACTGTTAGGATTAATCAACATTTATGGATAAATAAAGTCTATTATCATTAGCATAGCACGGGAAATTTATACCATGCTGCCTGATGACTTTACCAATAAAAAGCAAATACATAGTAGGAGAGTTGGGCAAACTAAATAACCCTGTGGTCATTCATGGGCCTGGGAATAAATGAAGACCCCCATGATCTGAGCTTTATGCGCCTCATCACAGCTTTATGCATACCTATATAGTAAATGGATTGTGGTGATTTCCCAATATGCTCCACAGGTTTTTGGTCGAAATATGACAACATACCTCTGCTTTAGCACCTACTGCACTAAGTGCACAAAGGTGCTGTTAGTATAGAACTTAATAGTATATAAGATGTGATCTCATTTTGAGGTCTTCATCAAAATTTATCCATGTTGGCTTTTCCTATAGGTTGATGATGATTAGTGCTGTATAATGTAATGTCTTTTAGCTGGATATTAATCTCTCTTTTTACCACTTTACTAGTATGTCAAACTAGATTTACAGAGAGCAAACCGTTGCTGCAAAAACACCTGGATGTGGTTTGCTCGAGTAAAGCGGTTAAAGTTATGTAGAAATACATTGTACATTACTTATATATTGCATTTCACATTCAGGTCATAATTACCTTTGGAATTAATCACATGAACATCATAAGCGTAGCATTAACACATACAAAAAACTGATTAACACTTTGCTAAATCATGAAAACAGACAACATATGTTTCACATTATGCTAATGTGCATTGAAGGTTTAATAGAGATGCTAGTTCTATTATCCTCCTATTTAAATCCTTAATTCCACCCAAAATGCCTCACAGAAGTATCTAACAAAACAAAACTCTGTAATTCGGCAGGTTATGAAATACTAAAACCAGATTTTCTGGCACAATCATAGTCACTTAAACTCCCTTCAGATGTTATTCAAATGCTTATTTTGGCGTACAGATCCATAAATCAGTTGTTCTCACATGTGTTGGGGATTTGCAATGTAGTTTTTGTAACCAAATGAACCAGGATACAGTACAACTCAAAGTGAGTGATAAATTTACACAGTAATCAGTTAAAGCATTAAGTAGCTTTGGATTTTATTGGATTTTATTGTCAGGAAAGTGGTTTTCTTTGCTTCTCAAGAAAATCTCTTTCTTATATACAGTACCTTCCGAAAGTATTGGGCCCCTTGAACTTTTTAACCTTTGCCAAATTTCAGGCTTCAAACATAAAGATATAAAATTTACATTTTTTGTGAAATATCAGCAAGAAGTGGGACACAATCGTGAAGTGTAATGAAATTTATTGGATGTGTCAAACTTTTTTAACAAATACAAAACTGAAGAGTGGGAGATGCAATAATATTCGGCCCCTTTACTTTCTGTGCAGCAAACTCACTCCAGAAGTTCAGTGAGAATCTCTGAATGATCCAATATTGTCCAAAATGACTGATGATGAAAAATAGAATCCACCTGTGTGTCATCAAGTCTCCGTAGAAATGCCCCTGCTCTGTGATAGTCTCAGGTTTCTGTTCATCGTGAAGCATCATGAAGACCAGGGAACACACCAGGCAGGTTTGAGATACTGTTGTGGAGAAGTTTAAAGCGTGATTTGGATACATAAAGAATTACCAAGATTTAAACATCCCAAGGAGCACTGTGCAAGCAATCACATTGAAATGGAAGGAGTATCAGACCATTGCAAATCTACCAAGACCTGGACGTCCCTCTAAACTGTTATCTCGAACGGGGAGAAGACTGATCTGAGATCCAGCCAAGAAGCCCATGATCACTCTGGATGAAATGCAGAGCTCTACAGCTGAGGTGGGAGAGTCTGCCCATAGGAAAACAATCAGTCGTACACTGCACAAAGAGTGGCAAGAGCAAAGCCCTTTCACAAAGATTTCCATAAAAAGTCTTGTTTAGTGTTTGCCACAAGCCACCAAGAAGACACAACAAACATGAGGAAGAAGGTCCTCTTATTGGCCACAATGCAATAGGATGTGGCGTATTGAGGTAAAAGCAACACAGCTCATCACGCTGAACACACCATCCCCTCTGTCAAACATGGTGGTGGTAGCATCATGGTTTGGGCCTGCTTTTCCTCAGCACGGACAGGGAAGATGGTCAAAATTGATGGATATACCCCAAGCGACTTGCAGCTGTATTTGCAGCAAAAGGTGACGCTACACCTTTTAACACATCCAATAAATTTCATGGCAAAAGATTGAAAAGGTCAAGGGGTCTGAGTACTTTTACAAGGCACTGTAACAATCTAATATCTTCTGATTGCTGCTTGAACAAACACCTTTTTTCAGAAGACTGTTTTATAAAATACAGCACTGAAACAAATTGGTCATTCAAAGCTATGTATTAAAGTTGAAGTGGTTAACTAACCGGTACTGGAGTACAAACCCCTAAGGACACACCTCACAGGAACACATTAGGTTCCTTTCATCTTATCTGGCATTTTCTCATGGTGTGAGTTCTTCTGTTGGCCGGGTCACCACAGTGGGTCATCTCTCACCATGTTATCTGACCTCTACTATGGGCTTTCTAACATCAGCCCTCTGCAAATCATCCTTTACTGCACCCGTTAAGCTTTCCTGTGATCTTTCTGGTTTCCTCTTCCTTGGCAGCTCCATGTTCAGAATCCTTTGTCAAATGTATCTACCATACCTTCTTGACACATGTCCAAACCAGGTCAGTCTCAGCCTAATGTGTTTTGTTTTGCACGTTCATTGTGTAAACCTTGTCTCCTTACGCTTAGCACTGATTTGGGTGGTTAACCTCATTTACTTAAACAAAATATCTCTTTAGTAATAATATATTTTAAAGTTTCCAAATAAATCGCAAAAAAAATGTACTGATTTGATACAGTTGTAATTGCAATACTGGATCAGGAGTGAATCTTTCATCTTCAGCTTCAGGCTACCAGCTCCAGACTAGGTCTGTTGTCTGTTTTCCCTAAACAGAAGCCCAGTTAGGAGCTACAGTTTCATGATCCGTGTTTTTTTGCATTGGTTCTGTATAATCGTTCTCTTGCAGTCATATTAAATAAAATCAGAGCTTTAATTGGGAATGGACCAGTACACCATACCACCACTTCTTAATAATAACCCTAAGCATAGCAGCTTATGCTAAGTTTTGTTTTTTTCAAATTTACATTGCATATTGTGACTTATTTTTGCCTTGCCCAGTCATTACCTCTCTGACTGAGTTTATAGCTTGAAAACTTTTTGTTGAAAGAAAAACATTACCCTGAATTGTCCAGGAAATTATAGATTAATTTAGTCATTCTTGCATAAATTACCGGATAAATGTGTTCTGGTACTGTAAAGCTTGGCAGATTAGTACTTTAGTGCTTTTAAAAAGTAAAATAATTTTATTAAGCACATGTTTCTGTATTAAAAAGGTTGTTTGATAATCTGATTTATATTCTACTCTTAAAGTAGATGGTTATGTCATTTTCTTCATAACCTATAAACAAAAAAATCATAATTCAAAGCTTTAAGCTATCAGTTTATGAGTCAGTAGTCTATATAATGTGTTTCACATAAGAAATTAAATACAAAAATAAAGAAACTTTTATGAATTGCTTTCTTGAATATGATGTCCAGTTCCACAGTATTCTATTGTTTTTCAGTCATCAATTTTCTCTTAGTACATTTTCCATGTATATTTTATAATAGCTTAGTTTTTTCGGTCAAAATCGAAAACCGTAGGTGACACTTAAAACATAGATATAGAAATAAATGGAGAACTTTGCTTTTTGACACAATTCTTTCTTCATCAGAATAGACCCCAACACATCTTTTTTGAAGTTTAGTTGTAAAGTGAGAAATGTATCGTGATAGAATGTATAAAGGCAACGAGTTAATGAACCTTCACAGACAATAAGCTCCTAATCATGTCCTGTTGGTTTTGTTTCGTTTTGTTAACACAACAAAACTTCGACCTCAAACTCCTTCCAGTGCTCTTGAGCTAAAAGAGAGCGTCATCTTTTTAGCTTCTCCCCCTTCTACCCACTGTTGTAATGTCTCTAAAGATGGGACAGAGGAGGAAGGTTCCCACCGCTGGGTGCCGAATCCCTTTTTTTCATAAAAACAGAGGATGACAGGAAACAGCGTTGTTCTTGGTTTCAACAGGGAAATCACTTTAAACGTAGTAAACAGAATTTAATTTCAACATCACATGGAAGTCTTAACAAAACATTAGTTGATTTGCCTCAGTATGGAGAATTTAACCTAATTCACTTGTGGAAAAAAGGAGCCAGTGGTAGCAATCCTGAGAAAAAAACAAAAAACAAATAAGATTTTATTTTATTTTTCCAGAACAGAAAACTTGTTAAAGAAGATCTAATATTTGAGCTCTTCTGATTAAATGAAGATGTTACTTGTTTAGATTGCTGAGCATAACAGATTTAAGCAGAAGCAGTGCTTGACTCGTTCTACCACTACATTCTTTGGCAGAAAGGATTGTTTTAGGATAAAGTAAGGGAAGAAGCTTCCTCTTCGGGAGTTTAACCTACTGCTTTGGTTCCAATCTTTCTCTAATATGTAGATAACATCTTAGAGAAACACCAAACCCCATCATTACCTCTCAAACTAATAATATTTTCACAAAACATATTGACTTCTGCAACACCACAGATCTTATCTTTAGTGTAATTCTCTGTTGGCAGGTCGCAGAGAAAGAATTTACTCAAAAAGACTTTTTTTCCAGCTTTGCAAACCATCACTTGTCCAACCAGAAAAAGCTCATCTCACAAATGGCCTTCCCACAATCTTTACATGTTCTCTCCAGCAAACAAAAGAAATCCATGCTTACATACCAATGTTTGGTTATTTAAACTCAAATAGGCTTTCTCCATACCTCCCAGTGTACCATCAAGAATGCCTCCAATGTTCCTCCTACAGCAAAATACCCTGCTGCATAAACATGGATCATTTTTTATTAAAATAAGCATGACCTCATCACAAAGTTGTGAAAATGTATGTGTGTTCCTTCACATAGAAGCTCTGAAAAGACAGTTAACGTGAGTTACGAGTTTTACCAGATGCAGCTGCAAATCATTTGTTAACAACTTATGACCTTTATGACTTCCAGCTAAACTTGCCCTGATCTCATAAGAAATGTCAGTCACACACTTTGTGTTAAATAGTAAATTATTATATGTTTTAACCGATTATTTTGGTTCATGGACAATTTTATCAGATTTTACCATAGATAAATCAAATCAAGTACCTCCTCCTGTGTTCCTGGCCTGGCGGATAGAGAGGCAGAGGTCACCGTGGACGAGCTCCTACACAGCTTGTTGGGTTAACGAACGAAGTAACTGCCAGGTTTTTGTTATTCATCATTAAATCTGACCAGCCAAATACTGGCAGTGTTTCCTAAAAAAAACGTCTCCTAAGAGAAGCTCTGAAGTGACTAGTAGCATGATCTTCAATGACGTTTACTGGCTTTTTTTTTTTTTTTTTATAAAGCTTGGATTGATTTCAGTATATACTTCAGAAAGAAAATGCTGCTCACCATCAATCTGAGAAGACAATTTCCACTCAATTTAAAGTCTAACACTTGTGTTTTCTGTGGGTGGGGCTGTTATAGACATCCAGTGATAATTCTCACCTGGATTGGGGAGATTACTAAAACAGTTTTCTTCTTTTGCCCATTTTCCAATCTTCTAAGGTGTAAGACCATAGCATGCCTAGACCGGTATAGAAAGAAAAACAAAAACAGCAGAAGCAAACTTAATAAGCCAGGCTTAGTTGAAAGGGTTTACAGTAGAAAAATGCCCCCAATTATTAATGAATAGGGTAGTGGGTCTTAGATTTGCAAAGTTATATGTTAAAAATCTTTTTTTCTTTTTACTTATCCAAGACTTCATTAACACACAAATCTATGTATCAATTTCGTCTTCTATCCTAAAACTGCTCCGTTGGATTCTTATGCTGGGTTAAATTCTGAGATTTGGTGAGGTTTGAATGCCAACATAATATTGTTAACTGTGTTTTCCAAAACGTCTTGATACAGTTTTCCAATGGCAATCTGTCATTAGGTAATTAATCAGATTAGTCATTTGCATTTAAGCAAACCTTGCCCAGATTTATGGTTGCAGAGGATGAGAGCTATTGGGCTCTCCACATGTGTCGATGAACTGCAGAAAGGAATTTCTAGGTCAGGGAGCACGCAAAGCTGTCGACACATGAGAACCTTGATGTGTTGATTCCTGAGGGTACCATGCTGGGTGAAAACCACACACATCATCACAAGCTTATCATACCAACTGGTAGGGTGCATGCTTACACCCTCTAAATTTAAAGGAAGATTCAAGGAATGTCTCTCATCAGCAGAATAGTAAATTAAACTGATATATATATAAAAAAAAAAAACAGAACTCTGAACTTCTGCTAGACGAGCTATTGCCTTTGTTTATTAAATATTTCACCTACTTTAGAGGTATAGTTTTGAAACTTGTGGCTATTCAGAATGTTTTTAGAAGTAAATATTCTGTTCTCGTAAGCTTAGTGTTATCCATTATTATATGTATCTTTTATTTACACCATTTTTTTAGCTCTTTTTATGACTCACAATAACTTGTTGTTGTCAATAGCTTAGTAGTATTGAAAATCTCTCACCGTTTTTTATGGTACTTCAATCCCAATAGTCCCAATAACATTAATTCATGTCAGCTTTTGTTGGTATATTAATTATAACAACATGTTAATCCATTTTAGTAGTAGTTTGAAACAAAACAAAAAAAACATAACATGAGATACAATACGTTTCAGACGGATGAATTTGAGGAATGATACATTGGTTCTCCATTACCAAATAATATAGTTTTAGCAGTGTAGCAAACCGCTGAGAAGATGGAAAAATATTATATTAAAACGGAACTCAGAGGCTTTATCGTGTAATACTGATGCCTCGTAATGTTTGGATTTTAATTCTAGGTGTCCTTTTCCAGGCTCCTCTGTTGGAAAAACCAATTACCTAAAAGCTGCTTTGTTATTATTACTCACTAAAACCACAGTGGTTTTGTGTCTGTCGGCACAATTTGCTATAGAATATTGGTAACATTCAGATATACGGTATAGGGAAACTCACACAAGTCTTGGTATGTGTTTAAGGTAACAAATTAGCTGACAGGCTTTCTTGGTGATGTTGGGTATCTATAGGGAATTTGTGCGGGAAGCTGTTCCACACTTGATTTATTGACAACATACCTAAAAACTGAGGACCTCCGGCTTAGTTTAAGCAAGTCCAAGTGCAACATTACCTTCTTGTTATCTGTTTGACTCCAGAAAGGTTTTGGGCCACCATGCAGTTGGATTGTTCTCCACATCAAACGTATGTTAATATATTATCCTTGGGATCATCTAAATTGTTTGTGCACTGTAAAAATAAGGACACCTAAGGAGAAAACATATAGAATCAGGCTGGAAAAAAGCACTGTGGTATAGCTGTGATATCTTTTAGTTTGATTTAGTTTAGTGTAGGGATTTGCAGTCAGAGGTGAAGAATTGAAAGCACTAAAGAAAAGAAACAACAATACACACTTTGGCTCAGAAAGCAGAATCAAAGCTCATTAATGTCCACACAATGTGAATCCTAAACTACACAATTCTTGATGTCACGAGAAAAGAAAAAAGAAAAGTATAAAGGATAAAATATATACATACATACACATTAACAGACATCATTAATTTCCTATTCTTTTAAATTAAAGCCATAGCTTCTAAATATAAATCAAAAACAGAAAAAAAATTTAAGTTTGAGATCACAGCTATGCAAATTATTTGGTAGTGTTTTATAAACACTAAATCTCTCTAAATCTTAAAACATGAGAATTTAAAAATAATGGGTTGGTATGATCATAATAACCAGCTTTGGTAGTGACTATGAGTTGTTTTTGTTTGCAACAAGCTAAATAAGGAAATAGGAAAACAGAAAGACTTGGAAACATCAGCTTGTGTTTAAGTAATCTACATAATTTACTTCACTTAGTGAATTCAGAGAGGCTCGCTGCTGTGATGCAGAGCCTATTTTCTCCAATAAACTCAGACCAAGCTAAAGTCAATGTCTGTGGCCCACAGAAGCAAAGGTAAATGATCATTAGTCACTTAGAGACTCTCTCTTGAACGTAAAAGTCAAATTATCAATCTAGGGGTAATGGACTCTGACTTGAACTTTAAGAGCCACAATAAACTGATTACTGGTCCCTTGCAAAAAAATAGCGTGCATCATAAAACGTCTGCAAACTCTGGGTCACATCTGTGAACCCAGAGTTTGCAGATGCATGCTATTTCTTGCAATGTAAAATTACATTAACACTGTTTTTGGTCACAGAGACCAGTTATTTTTTTAATCTGTTTGAGCTTAATAGGAAACCTGATTTAGGATTTTTACATCATTGGGATGATGTGGTCTTTCAGTTTAGTAAACCACAGCAGAACGATTATATATAATTCCCCTTGAACAGCTGGATTCAAATTAACACCCAGTTTATATTTGTACCCATATTAGAACTACTTTTATTTTAGTAACTGGATTGATGTCTAACTAAAACCAGTATATTAACCGTTACTTTAACCTATCCTTTCTTTACACCTTACATCACTTCACTCACAAATTTTCTACAAGAATATTAGAGTAAGTCTGCTTTATCTCTTCTAGCACCAGTTTAGATCTTTTTAGAATCAATCAGAACTTATATGATCCTCGATTACATTGCACCAGTAGTGCTCCCAGTAAAGTCCTCTCATGCCATGATATACCACCACCATGCTTTACAGCTGGTATAAGCTCGTGAGGTTTGAATGCATCCTCTCAATCAGCCTTGGAGGCAACAAATATCCAACAGGGCTTTCTATTTCCTTTGTGGTAGAAATCGTCATGCATTAATCCGCACCTTCAGGACATATTGGATTCATCACGAGAGAAAAGAGAGCTGTGAGTCAAAACAGATGACTGAACTTCAGTTGCAGATAGCTTTATCAGAGGTCTCGACTCATGTATACGGATGGTTTCAAAAAAAACAAAAAACCTCTGGCGGATGCGAGTTCGAGTGTCGTCTGCCTAGCAGACGCCTCTGATGGGGCTTAATGCATGTCTGCCTGTACTCAGTTGACCCTCAGATAATGATCATGTAAAGCCTGTCGTCAATAACCCTGATGCTCCAGCAGTTTGCAATACTTTGCGTCTCTGAGATAGAAACCAGCCAACTCCAAAAATCATGATTTTTTTTATCTATTCCCACTTTATTTAATATCCAACACCATCACCACTGAGACGCTCATAAAAACGTAGATTGTGAAAAAAGAAAAATTAAGACAATCCAAAATTGAGGTAAAAACTGAAAAGTGGATGCTTTGTAGTTTAAAGGTGTACGTTCTTGTCTGGGTCACGCCTTAAAACCGTTAGTGTTTAATACTAGAACAGGCTTTGATAAAAACATGAGACGCAGCTGGAACTTCACATGAAAATATAAAATAAAAAATTAACAAAACAACAGACATAAGCACACACTGCCATAGCTTTCCCCTGCAGCATATATGATATACTAATAAATAACACTGGATATGAAACCCTGAAAATAAATGCAGGATATTTATTTCTAGGGCCAGAAATGTCTTTAAGTAGTACCACCTCCCTGATTCTTACAAAAATCTGTATTATTAAAAACATAAATGACTCACTCCTGTGGAGAGAAAGCAATAATATAAGCAAAACGGTCATTATGAGGATATGGTTTACCTTGAAGAGTGTTTAGTGTTCTGTTAATGATCAAGGCGAGGAAAGGTTTTTAGTAGTTTTTCTTGAGGGTTACCTTTGCAGATTACGTCAAAGACAGCCATACTTGAGGCTTATTTAGTGGTAAAATAATATATATATATATATATATATATATATATATATATATATATATATATATATATATATATACACAACTTGGCTAAAGCCTGCCAGTAGGATCAGAAAAAATGTGTTAATGTCCAAATGACGTCTTGCTTGCACTGAGCTGTTACATCAACCTTACTGTGCAGAGAGGATGTAGAAAATCCATGTTTTTGAAACGCGCTAAGAAAATTTCCCCTCGTGAGGTGGAAGGAGCTTTGGAAAAATGAAAACACATGGTGCTGCTAAGAAGCAGTGTGCGTCATCGTTAACAGTCACATAAAAATGGGTGTAGCCCATGTAGAAGCAATGTCCTCGAAACAGTTTACGGAGAGGAGGGGAAAAAAATAACATAAAACATCCGAAACGTTCATCCTCTAACGGAGCAGCGGCGTGAAAATGTGACCAACAGATCAGGACTAACAGTCTGAAGGAAGACCCCCGATGAATCTCAAGGCAGAGGATGATGTCATAGCAGGAAGTGCCGCCTGAGATCAATTAATATTAGCTGCTGGGATGGAGCGTGAGCTTGGAGTGGGGTGTGTGTGTGGGTCTGTTTATGTGTGTGTATAGGAGGGGTATGTGGTTTATTTTGAGCTGTGACCTGCTCTGTTATCATCTTGCCTTTGAGAAGTCTGGGGAACGTTTCACTTCCTCTAATTGTACGCGATACAATCATTCTTGTTTTTTTTTTGCTTTTGTGTTGAATGCCAACAGAAGAGGGTGTCACATCTTATTAAACACAACTCCAGTGATAAACATGATGACTAAACACAGAGCAACAAAACAACGTGTGAAATTCCCATTCGGTTGAAGCAGCAACGGCCTATGTATTCCATAAAGTTTTACGTGCTGAAAGTTTCTGTGTTTGTTTATTTTTATATGACGCGTGATAAAAAAAAGAAGAAGAAGAAAAAAGGAAAATAAAGACTGAGACAGAGCAGTTTAAAATAATATCAAAAACAAATCTGTCTTGAAATCCCCGCTGATTAAGAATAGTCATTTTCAGGAGATGTGTTTATTCTGAGCAAAAGGAAGTCCAGTACCGACAAGTATCAATCACCGCTTAATATGCGCTCGATCTCCTCTAGTCTTTTCAAGGCTGCAGCCCTTTTATCCTCTATATCGTTAATCTCTTTACTGGACTTGCCCTTAGTCCGTTTGCCAGCCTGGATTCTGTCTAAAGGTTCTGTTTGGTCTGCCCTCCCACCTTGGAGGCCTTCTGCTGAGGATTTCCGCACATTCTTCTCATTCCCAGCGCCCTTCCCAACAGCATCAGCGCCCTTCCCTTCCTTCTCACCCATAGCAATCGCTTCCGTTTCTTCCTTTACTCCTTGCGCCTTCTCCTCCACATCCTCTGCTAACATGCCGGTTCCCTCCCTGGAAAGCGGCTCCCCTGCTGCGCTCATGGCAGCCATTTTACTGCGCACTATGTTCAAATGACGACGTACGTACTCCTCCTTAGGCGCCAGGGCCAGCGTCTCCTCCAGGCAGCGCTCGGCCCGGGGCAAGTCCCGCTCCTCGAAGTAGACCACGCACAGGTTGTGTTTTCCTTGGATGTTGGTGGGGTCCATTTTCAGGATGCGCTCAAAGCAAGCTTTAGCCCCACGGGTGTCCTTCTTGTGGTTCATGAGGATGTCGCCTTTCAGAATAAGGCCCTTCGTGTGTTCAGGGTGATGGAGCAGGAGCTCATCCAAGACGGGCAATGCGTCCACCTCATGTTTCGACTGGGAGTAAAGCAGCGCCAGGTTAAAGAGCGCGCTGCGGAACCCGGCCTGCAGGCTGATGGCCTTTCGCATCCAGTGCTCGGCTGCAGCATTTTCATTGGCGTCCATTGCCAGCATGCCGAGGTTGAAGTAGCCGTTGGGGTCGCCGGGCTCCTCCTCCACATAGGCGAGGAAACGACGGTTGGCTTCAGGCCAGAACTTTGGTTCCCCTGAAAGCAAGCAGGCACAGCTGAACACAATTTGAATCTAAGGCCCTGTTCACACAGCAGACAAATTATTTTTTTTTTCCCCATTTGCGACCAATTCCGACTCCCTTAAATGTTTTATTTGGGGGAGAAATAAAAATAATTAAAATTAGGGTTTATTTGTTTCAGTGTTGCTTCTGAAATGAACATAAACAGCTTAGAATGAAGCATCAAAGCCAAATAAAAACACAGTAAACCTGTAACACAAGTAATTCTCATTGACAGTAAATACAGAAACAAACTCCAACACAGTTCTGGGTCATGTTATGTAAATGCTATGAATTGTTTTTTTTTCTAAAGAAGCTCAGAGAGATTTACAAGCAGTAACATAAATAAAAAAATAAAAAAATAAAAAAAGGTCACATTAGCAAAACACGCACATGGTTAGCGGTTTAATTTTGCTGAGATAACTTCTTTCTGGATTTAAAGCCCACAACGACGTCCAACTAGCTTTAGTGTGGACACTCACACTTGTGCTTCAGAATTTTTCCAGACGGTTAACAATCCAATGTGTAAAAACGTAATGAATTTTGTGTCTTCCAAGCTTGATTGTTAGAATGAAAGAAGTCAATGCTTAAGATCCCACACGGCTGGGTTTAACCAGATATCACTCGTGTACTGACAAGAGCTGAGCGTGCTGCAAATAAAACCGAAAACTAGCCCAAAAAATGATTGTTTAAAGAAATATGTTTCACAGAACAAATATAGGACTAGCATAATCCTAATCTTCCAGTGATTATATTTTACTTTAGATCAGTCCCCTCTGCTTACCAACTGTTGGTTTTAAAAGCAAGCAATAGGGGCTTAACCTTCCAGTCAAACCTGCTGCAAAGCAAAACACATCGTTAAATGTTTTTTTAGTTACTGAGTCAATCAAATAAAGGAACTGACAGAAACTTGGCCCAGATCGTACCACCATAGGGGACAGTTCTTAAGAACCTGGTTACACCCTAAAGGTAATAACAGGTTACTTCCTTTATTTGTTCCAGTTTGAGGGGTGATATCCTATACCTGTGACAAGCAACGCAGTTGACCATTGGAGTCACGCTTTTAATCACCTCAGACACTCCGTTAGTGACTGTAAAGGGTTTAACATGTGTGAACTGGCCCGACTCACAAATGTGTTCATCAGAAAGCATTAAACCGGAACCTTTCCCTTTCCAGACTTACCAGATTCCTGCATGAGAAGACCTGAATTAAATAGTGCCAGTTTGTGTCGTGGGGAGAGCTCCAAGGCGTGGTTAAAATTCTTCAGGGCTTCAGACGGGTCCTTCATCTCAATGTTGACGATGGCGAGGTTGTACCACAGGTCGGCGTTCGCGCCGTCGAGCTCCAGGGCTCGGAGGTAGGCGTCGCGGGCTTCTGTCAGCTTGTTCATCTTTAGCAGCAGCTCACCTCTGTCAAACAAACAAACACACAACATGCTGGAAATTTGAATCTTAGAGACGAAGTGATCATGCGCCTTTTTAATGTGTTCGTACGCCTGAAACGTTCAAATTTTGTGAAGTTAGAAAAAAAACAACTTCATTTTACTTGGGTTTTATTCGATTGACTGACACAAAATAAGACAAAACTGTAACATGAATGGAAAACTGTGAAAATTTTTGAGAAAATACAGGTGGATGGGACATAAAACAATATATCTACAAGCTACGTTTTAGCCATCTATTAGATGAACCGTATTGTAAACTGGTACCTCACTAGTATTGATGATCATGATGACCAAGGAATTCAGCAGGGAAGTCAAAGATACATTTTGATGTATTTGGGTAAAAATCAAATCAAAACACTAAATCTTGTTGTTTTAAAGGGGAATGAATACTTTCACAAGCTATTTGCAGTGTCTCCATTGAAACTGTAGTTCGGAATATCTTGCCTGCTGATGTAGGCTTGTTTGAAGTCCGGTCTCATGCTGATTGCTTGTCTGTAGAGCTGATCGGCTTCCTCCAGCCGTGAGTCATTGGCACGGATCAGATTTGCCAGGTTTATGTACACGTTAAGGTGATTGGGAGCCACACGTGTCGCATACTTCTTACCCGGAATAATCTGATTAGTGCACAGTAAAAGTGGGGAACATTGATTTATTTAAGCGACACAAATAACATTTATCGTTTTTAAATTTAATTAAAAAATACTTTATTAATCACAAAGGGAAATGGAATAGAACAAAGAGGTATAAACAAAGAGGTATAAATAAAGAGGTATAAATTCCCTACTGTTAGAAGTTGTAATGACTGTAGGGGTATATAGTGGGGGCTACATTTTGGAGTTTTTTTTATCTCATACGCTAGAAAACAAGGCAATTAGGTGGGTGCGGCAACTACAGGTAGTCAACATAAAGGGAGTTCCTAAGAATCTAAAAAGCCTGGTATGCATTCACAGTCTTCATGCCAAAGAGGTGGAGTTCATTTTTCAGGGGTGAACAATGGCAAACTGCAGTTTGTGTTTATTTAAATGGTAGCAAAGACCAATCTCAGACAGACCAGGTGGTAAACAATAAGAGTGAATTTCTGAAGAAATATCCTAATATAGCTGGAAGAAAAATAAAAAAGTAAATGGTTTGTACTTGTATAGCGCTTTCCTTCATTCATTCACCAATACACATACACATTCACACACGCTATGTGAAAGGAAGACATACCTGTGGCATGAGGGATTTTGCGACCAGATAAGCTTCCTCTGCCTCTTTAGACTTGTTTAAATTCTTGTAGGTTCTTCCAACATTCATGTGTGCACCGATGTCATCTGTGAAGACAACAAATGTAGATTTTCATACACTTCTGCTTATTCAATTAAATAAAAAAAAGACTTTTATTCTAAAGGTAAAAACTCATGTTTTTCAAGTATCTTTAAAGAGCTAAGATGAATGGTGATGCTGTGTCTTGCAACAAATCTGAAGGAGCCTCTGACTGAAGATTGTTGCTGTATGATAGTCTCATGAGTGTCAAGACAAGCTAACAGCAAAGACAATATGTCACAGTCACTTTTTATGGATTACCCTATCAGTTGTCCGCCAGCCCTGCTAATCAATCTCCTTTGCATTTGCCACTCCTCTTTAAATCTGCCTTGCCGTTTGCTAGAGAGACGGGCAAAGAGGTGCTCGAGTTGGAGATTATACCCATTATTGATTAAAAACAATTGTTTAAACTTCTTCTTTTTTCATAGCGCTCTTTTGTCCTGATTCCACATCAATTTACAATTAACAATTGTATATGCAGAAATGTTGCTGGTACCATCGTTTTCAAGTAGACTTTTCTGCCGTAGCACAGATGAAGGTGTGATCCATTCCAGAGGACAACCCAAATAAACCCTACTGCGAACTGTAATGAGTGGCAAATCAGCGGGAACTTCTCACTGGGCTAATGTGTATACATTGGTAATCTTGGTGGATACAGAGTGTTTGATGGATCAGTGCACATCTACTTCAACACCTTCTTAAAGCCTTACGTCACTGCCCATTCCTCCGAGGAGCGCCAAATTACGCGACCAAAAATGTAAATCTAAACTCTTCTCATTTGCGGTTCCTCGCTGGTGGAACGACCTTACGTGCACTATCAGAGCATCGGATTCTCTTTCCACCTTCAAGAAATCCTTGAAGACCCAGCTCTTCTGAGAGTATCTATTGCCCTGAAAGATCTAAAAGCACTTATTACCCCATCCCTGATATTAGTTAGCACTCAGTCTATGGTACCTGGGCCTTCTGTGTTTACCTAAATGCTGTAAATGAGTGTCATCATTAATGTTAAATCCTCTCCTAGCATATTGCAGGTAAATTGCTTTGTAGTTCAATGTTAAACCCTCTTTTTGTAAGTCGCTTTGGATAAAAGCGTCTGCTAAATGCATAAATGTAAATGTAAATCTTGGGTAAACACTTATGGGTGGTGAACTGAAAATGTGAATGATGTAGCAGCTAATGACAGGCTTCCTAACGTTAAAGGAATCCACAGCCCCCCTAAAGAGTTAAAAACAACTATTAAAGACCTTTATGGTAACCTGGTCATGTCGAAAGATAAATGTGAAGATGTTAACACAACAACTGAAGACTTTATGTAGATGGTGTCTTTGCTAGTTTGGCTAATCTGTTATCTTGATTTGACCTTCCTGTTACTTATTAGTTTAGCGTTTTTCAAACTTCCCTAATCTCCCTCTCTTTAACTCCAGAACTGCAGGGGTAAACCTTGTTTTTTTGTTGTTTTTGCACTGCATCACATAACAGTACGCCACTATCTTAGCTTTAGCTACGACTCATATACAACACCAGGCTAAAGAGCTGGAACTGAGAAAGCAAATACAGGAGGATGTTTCTTAACAGGCCATTGAGAGGACACATTCCTTCACTTCCTGAATTTATACGAACTTATTGAAGATAATATAAAGGGCATAACGTTATATATCCATACTATCTGAAACTTGCACTTAAACTAAACAAAACAATATAGCTTTCACATTCAAAGTAGCAAGAAAATCTTAGTCGTCACATTTGAAATTTGCTAAATTTGGCTCAAGGGCGAAAATATTTATTTTTTGTTATAACTGGAGAAAACTGAATACTCATTAAGATATGCAGTCAAAATGTTCCACAATCGGAAACCGTTTATGTACTCTTTCACTAGCCTAAAGGTACTACCAACTGAATATGTGTTTGTTTTTGGTGTTCTTTTCCCCCCCTATAACCAGTAAAGAGAGTTGTAAGTGGAGTGGGGACAAATGTGGGTGTGTTTCATTCTTTACCGTTTAACCCACTGTACCATTTTTTAAATGTAATTAATTTCTACGTTTTGATTTCCAGTACAAGCAATTATAAGTAAAAAACTGGAGATAAAAAAAGTTATTACATGACCATAACTGTTGTAATGTAATATCTCTTTCATTAATAAAAAAAACTAACTGGATATTAGGGGATAGAGGAGCTATGTGAAGAGAGAAGCGATCAAGAGCCACTAAAAACCGATTTAATGCACCAACAGTCATCTCTTTCTCCCGCTTCTTTCAAACGGACTCACTTGGACATTATTCACAGTTTAAATATAAACCGTCCTTGATTCTTTTAGTTTCTGTTAGGTTTGAAAGAAAAAGCTTACGTTTTCCTGTGATTTTTAATCCATCTTTTTTGGGGGGAGTAGCAGTAAAAGAATCAGAATGTGATATGAAAAGAAAAAGCAGTTATCTTACAACTATACTGAGAATAAAGTTTTTTATCAAACTTCGTTAGAACAATTTACACTTCTGAAATAAAAGATCTTCCTTTATAACTACACTCTTTTGATCCTATGATAAGACTATAACTGTGAGGCTCTTTATTCAACATCCCTTTAATGTTTCATTAGGTACCATAAATAAGCAATTGTGGACACAAGTAAACTTAATCAGGGAAGAAAACTCATGCTGATATTGACAAAATTGATTAAAAACCATAAGCGAAACAAAAAAAAGAGGTTTCTCAGTTCTTTAAAGTCCTTTCACAAATCAAATAACCAACTCGCATAAAGTAACAGATAATTAGCTTTCAGGTGAAGTTTTGGGAAAACATAATTTTACAATACAATGATAGTAAATCATGGAAGTAAGGGATTTAAGTAAAATCATTGAATTGAAACTAAAACCAGCCACAGTGGTTCATGAGTGGATTAATGAGGTATCAGTTCATCACTTTACCACTGACAAAAACAAATTTAGCTCTGTATTGCCAAGACTAAAAAAAGCCCACTCTAAATCCACCATCACAAAAGTCTCGTCTGGTGAAAACAATGGCTTATGTGCAGCGCTCTCCTTGACGTGTCCTATATTATAGATGGCTATTATTTCTACTCAACGTGAATCGGCTTTGACCCAAGAACAAAAGTGAGGCCTACAGGGTCCCTCTGCAGGTCAACTACCATGCAGAACACGCTGGTGGAAACAGTTTCCAGTGGTCTGACATCATGGGTTACTATCGGTCATGTCCCCTTAGGTTGCTGTGAGTTAAAAGACATTAATCATCAATGAAGCGAAGTTCTTTGTGATCGACTTCCACTTCTATACATTTCTGTGACTACTTCATTCTCCTTTAATCTCGGTTGGAACCGGTTGATGACACTCTTTGAGAGGGGTAAGATCAGTGGCCTCTTCCGTCTGAGAAACTCTTGTTTGAAGCCTCTTAATGGAAAAGTACTGCTGACAAGTTTATAAAAGCCGTCTTGGTCTCATGATGTTAAAACGCGAACATGATGAGGAGGACTGTTTGGTCAATTATGGGATCAAACACCAGTTTATAATATTGCTGTTCAGCTCCTTGTGAGAAAATAGCAAGTTGTGAAAAAATAACTGAAACATTGAACTGTAAATTCAAAGGTTTAGAGAAGGTCACATGAATGTATCCTGTAAAGCTTAAGCTTGCATTTCAGGTTAGTCCAAAAACGTTTTTTTAAAGAAACTGAGCAAAACACATTCTGTTCCGATATGAACGTGTGACTGGCATTGTGGTTAAACACAGAGGATGTGGAACGGAACGGAGCGGGGTGTATTCGCTGCAACGCTGCTAAAATAATTGGGCGCACTGTTTTTTTTATTCGTTGTTTAGTCGCCTTTTTTTGATGCAAAAACATACAAACTTATGCGTCTTGATTTTATTCCCGAACATGAATCTTTTTTACAGCTGATGTCTCGATGAACAACCATCTTGCACATGCATTCCTGTATCGATGTGAGTTCGTTTTTCTTAACATTTCAAATCTCAGCTTGAAGGAGTTTGATAAAGCAGCTTTAGTTTCTGTTGGTGCTGATGATGACAAAACCAAAAGATGTTGGGGTAGATGTTAGTATAAAAAAGAAAAAGAAAACATATGTGGTCCGGCAAACCACGGGAGATTTTCCATTACATGTACCACACCATCTGCTCATTTAAAATATATGAAATGATACAAGGATGTCTTCTTAAAATCCCTCACCTGGCTGGACGCGAGTTGCTTGGAGAAAATACCGCAGAGCCATTGCATAATTGTTTTGATTCTCCAAAGCGTGGCCAACATTATTCCACAACTTGGCGTTATTCTTGCTAACCTGAAATGGCAAACAGTTAAAAAAAAAATAAATAAAACTAAAAGTTTTCAGATTCAATAGCTTTGTAATTTTTTTGATTCTTAACTAAGACTTTAATCACAGGATAATTAAACTCTTGTTGAAACACTGGAAAACGGCCAAAATACTCAAAAGCTTTACCCTCAGGGCGGAAGTGAACAGGGTGTATTCCGACTCCCAGTCCCAGTTCCTGTTGAAAGTTTTCACTGCATGTGTGGTTAACAGCACGCCAATTATCAACCAGGAAATCTTCTTTAATTGTCTGAAAGTAACAGTTTTAAATAGATTAGGCTGAAATGAAAATGGTGATTAAAGGCTGAATAAAATCCACACTGCTCCATAGTTACTGATTCCTTTCTGTTTACAAGTGCCATAGAGGTTGTGTCTTATGTAAAGAAAAAAAATTTATATATATATATTTCATGCACAAAGGTTTATAGCCAAAGCATTAATTTGTTAGTTTGAATACACTGCTCAAAAAATAAAGGGAACACTCAAATAACACATCCTAGATCTTAATGAATGAAATAATCTCATTGAATACTTTGTTTTGTACAAAGCTGAATGTGCTGACAGGAAAATCACCCAAAAATCATCACTGGAAATCAAATTTATTGACCAATAGAGGTCTGGATTTGGAGTCACACACAAAATCAAACACACTACAGGTCGGTCCAACTTTGATTTAATGTCCTTAAAACAAGTCAAAATGAGGCTCAGTATTGTGTGTGGCCTCCGTTGTGCCTGTATGACCTCCCCACCACTGGGCATGCTCCTGATGAGACGACGGATGATCTCCTGAGGGATCTCCTCCGAGACCTGGACTAAAGCATCCGCCAACTCCTGGACAGTCTGTGGTTCACCAGCATATGCGGATGGATGTTGCAGGCAGTAGATCGCTCTCCACGGCGTCTCCAGACTCTGTCACCTATGTCACAACTGATCAGTGTGAATCTGCTTTCATCTTTGAAGAGCTTAGGGGGCCAGTGATAAATTTGCCAATCCTGGTGTTCTCTGGCAAATGCCAAGCGTCCTTCACGGTGTTGGGCTGTGAGCTCAGCCACCATTTGTGGACCTCGGGCCCTCATACCATCACATTTGTGGTCTACTGGAAGAGCTCCTTTGGCGGTGCTCTTCCTGTTTCACCTTGCACAAAGGCGGAGGTAGCAGTCCTGCTGCTGGGTTGTTGCCCCTTCTATGGCCTCTTCGTCTCCTGGTAGCGTCTCCAGGCTCTAGACTCTATGCTGACAGACACAGAAAACCTTTTTGCCACAGCTAACATTGATGTGCCATCCTGGGTGAGCTGCAGTACCTGAGTGTGGGTTGTAGAGTCCGTCTCATGCCACCACCATCTTTCAAAAGAGACCAAAACATCAGCCAGACGCATAGGTACTGAAAAGTGGTCTGTGGTCCCCATCTGCAGAACCACTCCTTTATTCACTGTCTTGCTAATCTCCAAAGATTGCCACGTGTTGTCTATTCCATTTGCACAACAGAATGTGAAATTGATTGTCAATCAGTGTTGCTTCCTAAGTGGAAAGTTTGATTACAAAGAAGTTTGATTTACTTTTAGTTATATTGCGTTGTTTAAGTGTTCCCTTTATTTTTTTGAGCACTGTACCTTTCTGAGCTTCCTTGTTTAATAATACGACCATTAGGTTTTTGTCATCGCTATATTAAATCCAACAAGACAAAGCTGCAGAGGGAAGAATTTTGTCTAATAAATATAAAAACCCTGACTTTTTGTGTTATAGATAGTATGTCTTCCAATCGCTGCCGGTTTGAAAAAACCTTTTAATCGCTGACAACAGTGACCTGAGTCTTTAGTAGCTTCTTACCCTTTATGGGAGACGATCTTGAATCCATGAGCAACGAGAACACAGAATCCCATACTAGGAACATAAAGTACCCTCTCCGCAACAACAAAACCCACGGGAAAGAAGAGGTTGGATGCTGGAATGAAGGGCAGGATGATCAAAGACAAGGCCTGAGAGAAAGAAAATAAATGATGGATGAGACATTTTGCCTCGAAAAGTATAAAACAGAGGTTCAACTCAGTCATAGTTAAATTTGGTGAAGAACGGCTTCGAGAGATAAAAATGTTTTCTCAGGATTTAAGATAATGTGATTATTATGTTCCCACTAACTAAATCTTTGTCTCAACTGACCACAAAATATTTCTCCAGAGAAATTCTAACTTATCCATGTGAGCATCTGGAAACTTCAGTAGAGGATCAGTGAGACAACTCTGAAGTAGTGACATCCTTCCTGGTCAGCAGCCTTAGTCTATAATGATAATAAAACCCACTTTGCTGTGGAAAGTGACGGTGCTTAAAAGCTGGTGCTTTTTGGGTTGTGTCGAATCATTGCAATTAGGGATCCAAATTATGTTGTCATCAAACTCCGTACTGGCCTATGTTAACCTTGTTGTAACATTTTTTGGTCATATGAAATACTGATGTTAGCTAGTCCATGCATTTGTTACTTCAAGGCTGGACTATTGTAAGTCTTTATTAGCAGGAAGTTCACAAAATGCAGTTAAAAGTTTACAGTTAGTCCAAAATGCTGCAGCAAGAGTTCTGATGAAGCTTAAAAAGAGAGATCATATCTCCCCAATTTTAGCTTCCCTTCATTGGCTCCCTGTCAAACTTAGAATAGATTTTAAGATTCTTCTTTTGACATATAAAGCCCTCACTAATAAAGCTCCATTGTATATCAGAGATCTGATTACTCCTTATGTCCCAAACAGAGCACTTCGCTCTCAGACGGCAGGTTTATCGCTATATAAATAAACTGATTCTTGATTCTTTTATGTGGCGTTTGTGGTATTTTTAACTGAAACAGAAAAGCAATGTATTTGATGCAGTCGCTTCTACACAGTGTTGTAGGTGTAGGTAAAACTATATACTATTGGTAATTATTGGTTATTGGCCAGAACAGCAGCTGTAGTGGCAATCCCTGTTCAAGTCATTTAAATTGTTAGCTTCTCAAGGTTGTTTCTCTTCAAACAATAGGAGCGTATTTAAGTTAGTGTGGAACCAAAATCTGTAATCAGTCATATTTTCCAAAGAATTAAATTGGAAGTGCGTTCAGAACAACCACTGGATGCCACCTACGGCCTTTTCTTTAGGGATCTTAAGTTACTGGAACTTAAGCAGTGACAGCAGTATTAGTATCTGACATTGAACAACGTTTCCTATCGTCCCACTTCTAATTAGAAACCATTCATTTTCCTTTAAGGGTCACAACTTTGTTTAGATGGGATCTTAATTTCAAAAAGACTAACTTTAGCATTTCTACTAGTAGTGGTCGTTATTCAGGAAAATTTTTGCAAGCACAAACATAAAAACAACAACAGGCATACAGTTTCTTATCCTAACCGATCATCAATATGGGCTTTTATATACAGAAGTATTGGTAAGCCTCAGTATATGACAAGTGGATACATTTCCAATAGAAAATTGGATTATCCGACTAGAATTCGTAAAATGTAGAGGAATTTCTGAAATCTACACTTGAGGCAAAAACTCAGCAGCCACTGTGAGAAACGACATAGCCAAGCAAGTTTTCCCACTGAAATGCCCATTTTTCAGTGGTTCTCATGCCCCATGTGAGACAGCTGGCAACTTTGCAAAGATAGGTTAAATAGGTTGATGTGGTACGACATTGTTATGCAACATATTCCAAAATGCTCCTAGCAAACCAGAGTAAACACAACACAAATAATAATCCATAATTCATTTAGTCTTCATTTGTGTTGCTCCTTCTAAAAATGAAAGGCTGTAAGGAAGTTTACTGACCTTCAACTATGAGAGCAATAGTACTGTTGCACAACAAATGCTTTGGTGGCAAATGGCTTTTTTTCGTCTCCCTTCCACTCCCCCCCATCTCATTTTGTGGTGCAATGTTTTAGGGCAGAAAGCAGCAGCCAAAATGAATTCAAATGCGAACCTCTACATAAGATGAGTCAGACAACATTGCACAGTAGAGTAATAAAATTAGTATTAGGCAAATTAGGGTAGTTTTAGGCCTTATTTAGTAGGCTGCTAAAGTACTATGTAAGAGAAAAAAAAAAAAACTAAAGATCTTTTAAGCTGCGAATGGGCCTGTCAGACACAAGAAACAACTTTCACTGATATTTTTGGTACTTTTTGCCCTCAAATGGCGTGTTGTGTAAAAACACAACAGGAGTTCTATCCTTCCTTGACTGTTTAATTCCTAGAATTTTTCAGCTCAGTTCAAAGAGCTTAAAGTTAATACGTGGCGGTAAAGGAGGCAGAAAATAGCTTAAGGCATTTCTTTACTAAACAAGGCATCAGCCTCTTTTATGCCCTAAACTATTGGAAACTCAAAACCATGTTGAAAGAAAAAGTGTCAAGTTGTCTGTTTTTAATTATTTGTTCTTCTGGGAACTCTAAAGTTTAGCACTTAACCGAGCAACTTGTAGTATAGATGACTCAGGTGGCTTGAAAAGAAGGTTCTTTGTTCTTCTTTGATGTAACAAGGGTTTATATTACCACATAAAGTGTTATTGCTTTTGTTGTGTGGAATCTTAGAAACGGCTTGATTAAATGATATAACTGAGAGGAAAATAGTTAACAACAATAGTTATGAGAATTACTTATGCGTTTATTCCTAATCAATGGTTTACATAAATATTAAACTTTTTTCCAAGAAAGAAAGTTCTACCATCAAATCAAATAAATGACATGTTTGGCGATCAAATGCTTGGAACAAACTGCTTGTGTTGGATTGATATCGGACATTTTAGACGTAGGCCGATATAATCAAACATTCGTTTTTTTGGCTGATATCGGAACGGTATCTGATATCGATTTCTGATCGGGACACCCCAAATAATTGTACTCCTTTTATTTAAAAAATAATATACAGTTAAAAAATTACATATATTTTTAAATCTGCTTATTTTCTACAAATGGTATTTCTTACATTTGGAATTTCAAAGGTACATTAGAGATGTTAAATACTATATTTATTTACTGCACAAAATATTTATTTATTTATCGCTTTTTTTTTTCTTTTTGCCCTCCACAGTTTCAACAAAATGCACAAAAATTCCTTGATCGGATTGACAGGTTAAATAATCCACATGGATCAAGATGTGCATCATTAAGGTTGTTTATTCTGAGACATAAGCAAATGTTCAGCAGGTGGTGCTTATTTAAGAATAAAGGCGGCAGATGTCGAACAACGTAGTTAAAGTGCATTCCGCTGAAACTTACAGTAAAATATGTCAATTTAATTAGGAAGACGGAATCGTATATAGAGGCTTAGCCAGTGATCAGCTCCAGGTTAATCCCAGCAGGTCCACAGTTACACCCCTGAGTACTTCAGCAGCAGTCGGCCTGAGAACGACTGGTTTAAGGGAAATGATGCAATATTTTATGGACTCACAGATGCAACATTTCTCTTCACTTCCCTAGAGGAGGTTTATACAAAACCCCAAATCATGGAATTAAGACGAAAAATAACATGATCAATGCCAAAGGGGAATTATATACTGTAGTAATTGGGAAGTATGGTGGATCAGACATCATGATATGGGAAATTTTTATCGGGTACTTTGCTGAGTGACATACGTTTAGATCACATTCAAATTGTACCAAATTAATAAACATAAAAAATCTGAATAAAAATGTCTTATAATACAATTAAACAATAAACTATAAACATTTATTTCCAATACATTTTTAAAGAGACTAAATATACAGAAACCGGCTTCATTTTCAATTAATTATGTGAGTAAGAATTACATTTCCTTTTTGTAACAAACTGAAATGATTTTAAAAAAAACAACTGACACTCAACATTAAAGTCGCAACATAAAAGGCTCCCGGAGAAGAAATTTGAGGATGATTGTTTTGATTATACTGACAATAAGATTAAACAGCAGAAAAATATCATTTAAATTAAATTAAGTTAAGTTAAAGCAGACTGATTAAGATTAACTCCCCTCGGCATGCCTAAGGTTTGAGCGGCACCAACAGGAGTGGAGACATCATTTCTGATAGATTCAGTTCAAAATTATGCAATCGCTTGGGGCCACATGGACTACGCCTGGAACCATGAAGGAGAACCTGAGTAACCGGATATCTTCAGTTATCACCCAATCATTAAGTATGAAAGGAAAATGGAGATGGTGACTTGAGATAAGAGTAGTCTTCTGAAACTGAAGCAAACTCTACACTTTATACTCTAGAAGTGTTCCACCCATTTTAAATGATGCAAATGTTTTGCAACACATTTTTTATCCCCCCCCAAAAACATTTCTAGGCAATTCCGTAGGAAGCCACAACATTATGTGACAGCAACTAAATGTTTATATTGTTGTGGAGAAGAAATTAGGTGTGAAACAATCACAGTGTTCAAAATATAAAGGAAAAAAAAAGTAAAGTCAGCAAAATTCCACTTACCATGATAACAGTCTTGGCCGAGCTGTGGCTATAGCGGAGGCTGTGGTGGGCAAGCAGGCAAAGAAACATGCAGAACATAACAGTGGCCAAGTTACGGAGGTCTGACAGGGACTCCACCAGAGGAATGGTGCCCATAGTCCAGTCGCAGCACAGCTCCGAGGGATTTAGCAGAAGCCATGCGTTCACAGGGAGCAGGTAGTTGAAAGTCAGTTGTCTGGTGGGAGTGGGGCTGACTGCTGCCGGGTTATCGAATCTACAAGGCCACAGGAGACGCACATTTAGCAGTTACTGCAAAAAAATGTAAATCATTGTAGAGTGTGTTTTATGCATGAATAGAATCACACTTTAATTCTCTTTTGATAATTATTTTTGATAAGTTATTAACATGAACACTCACAAAATCAGTCTAATATAACATATAATCTAATTTAATTTTAAATCCTTAATGTTTTTATATTCTGAGTAGTTGATGCATAATTGCTTTGGTAATGCCAAGCTTATGATGCGGAGTTAAGAACTGTTGTGTGAAGGTTTACACAACAGCACTTTAGGGTTTTCCACCTTTGGAAATATGCACGATGGTTTTTGTCCTTCACTGACATTTACCATAACTTCCTGTATGATTTACTTTCTTTTTTAAATGTATCAGCATCAGCAAACAAATGACATCCACAGGACCATAACTGGGTGTTCTCCTTGCAACCTCAGTCCAATCGATGTTAAAAATCTAACTATTGCTCTCATTTATTTTTTTTGACAGCAGTGGGGTTTTTGTTCCCCTGCACGGCTCTGATACGGCTCAACTTTGTGTAATCGGTGTTTGATTTTAGACTCACACACTTTGATATTGATAGCCGAGTGCACAGAAAAGATTTGAAATTAGGGACTTTCTGGAAACTAATGATCTGCTGTTGAGTATTTGGAGAGTAAACAACTAAATTAAAGGTCTCAAAATGGTTTGTTCTGTTTTTGTTAGCTCGTTTTAAACTTTGAATTACCAGAATTGGGGTCACTGAGGTTCTATATAACTTTAAATAAATAAGGCCAAATAAGTGAACAATAAAGATATAAATATTATTACCAAAGATTTACATTTTCCCGTGTTTTAGTATGTTGTGCCAATGGCCTTTATTTGCTTTCGAGAATTATTGTTGACATTTTTTCATTTAGAATCTGACACCAGGTATCTTCGCCATCTTTCCAATAAGTCCCAAGCGATTCCCAAAACAACTTTGATCCCAACAAAGCTCTCGGAAAGATACAATCTTATCGAAAACACTTCCATACTGGTGAGCCTGGATTATGTCCGTTCTCTAACATGAAATGAAATATGCTGTGCTGGTTCTTTGAAGAAATAAAAGTGTCTTAAAAAGAAAATATTGTGCACTGACTATCACTTTAAAATGCTATGTAAAAGTCTTTGTTTGTTGCAGCCTTCTTTACATTTTGTCCCCTGGCATCCAGAGTTTATTCTAGGTGTGCAGCATCATTAGTTTAGGTTCTTTGATGGTAATTTTCGTTGCACTTTGGCTGTGTTTTAATCCAATTACGTCAAGTATCTGATCTTTATATTTTTTATTTTTACATAAGAGCAAAATTTAATGAATTACTTAACGTTTTGATGATTCCAAAGCTCAAAGGGGCCTAACAAGTGTTGTAACATGAACATTGTTTCTAAGCTTTTCTAAGATCTTCTAGCTCCTTTTAACTTTCAGTTAGTTGCCAAGAGACATTTTAGCGTTACAGTAATAATATCAGTACTGGCCATTGTTAGTCTTTAAGGGTGTCCTTCGAGTGTTTACCTGGTCAAACGGTCTTGAATCTAACTGATAGCTCATTACCAGGCCGTCAGTAGAACATAATGTCATGATTAAAAAGTAAGTCAGCCATTTAAACATGCTGTCGTAGATCCGGATCACATGCCGAACAAGTTGGACACCCCTGAGATAGAGAGATCCCAAACAATAATTTGTTAAGAATTTGATATCCAGACAAACAAAGCAACTATTACTCTTGTAGTAATGTTAGTTGCACCAGCCACGGTTATGACTAATAAATACCCACTTTTAAGTGCCAGGACAATGATCCTGTTTTCTTAAAATAATAAATAATTAAAAATACCTTGTTTTAAAGCAACTGCTCTTTCACATGTGGGGTGAAGCAGCCTCTTACAACAATATGAATAAATAATGATCATTTATGGGATTAAGGTTACAAAACTACCTTGGGTTGCATTCTTATCATATTACAACATAGGTCTTGGTGATTTGTTACATCTCCATTTTTTAAACACAACACACGTTGTGCTATAGTCACATTTAAGGAAAGAGCAGACACTAAATAGAGGTGAAAAACCTGCTTAGTCCAAATAACTGTTTTAAATACCTTCAAAAAGTCTCGAGCTTTGGTCTGGATTTGTCGAAAGAGCAAGAAAGGACTAGAGTCTGTTTATAAAAAGAAATTCTATTAGCCATCTTGACAAGGCAGCTATTATAGAAATATTTGTCCTAAAATTTCCATGAGCCCGAGTTAATCTAGTAGTCCTGATGAATCTGTTTAGTCTTTAAAGCTGTCTCTGATATATTCACATTTATACTTTCTTGATCTGTCATTTTTTGTTGTGCCAGTAAACAGTCCTACGCCTGCATGTGTATTTGAACTGCTCTGATTTAGGTCAGAGTCTGAACTTGTTTAACAGAGGGCCTCCTGTAATCTCTGATCAGCACTGAGGAGACAATAAGGTATGTATGCTGGGTAAATTGTTATGGCTCTGTGGCAGATATTCTAGCAGACAATCTGGAGTCATCTTTAGGATTACCGTCAGAGGATTAGTCTATCCAACCTAATTGTCTGGAATTTTATCTTCACGCTCAAATGTCATTAGGTACAATCTTGTGCAGACCATTTAAGAAATAGATAACCATTAATAAATACTTCAGGCTGCAGGACAATTAACACTTACTCTGAGTGTTTTGAGGGGGTCACAGAGTGCATGTCTTTATTTAGGAGTTACTTAACCAATTCATTTTTATAAACCGCATATTTAATTCAGATACTCAGCCATTTGCCCTTTTATTACGCTTCAGACTCTGCTTTTGCGCATTCAATTTGAAATGAACTAAGGAAACAGATGTGCACAAATGTAACAGCCCTGTATTGTTTCGTGAAAACAGTCAACATGCACTTAAACATCAGCTGATATTACGCAGGACTTTTACCGAGCCAATGCCTGATTTGGGGTTTGAGTGCATTAACTGTGGTCTACAGCAGGAGTAAACTAAATCCAACTGATATCAGATGAGGGACTGACCTATTTGTGGCTTTTTTTCACATCCTCACAGTAAAACAGTTTGGTCGTATCTTCTGTTTTTATTGTGACGTCCGCTGGGTTTTCATTTCTCACCCCCAAGTTACCTCAGTCCTATGATAAGATGACCAGACCCATAGATCCATCAACAAATGTTCCAGTATCTTGGCTCAATACTTATTTAGCCAAATAAGCCTGCTGGACCTACATACTGGTAGCCTTTAACAAATGTAAAACGCTGACTTTTTTTCTTGTGATTATTTTAGATTGGAATAGATTGCAATGATTGAAATAGCGGAATTACACCCCCTAGATTTCTTCGGGTTCTCCAGAAACCCGCTAATGAACCGTTCATTTGATTCAGGTATGTTAGACGATGAAAATATAAACAGATGCCTCTAAAACTGGGATAGTATTGGAGCTGTTCCTTCCTTGTCTACAGCAAGAGACTGATGACTTTTTTGGTCTCTCGCTAGCCTAAACGAAACGTGAAAAAGACTGAACAATTTTCATGTGAATGGCACCAATTTCCTGGTCCTTAACTTTAACATAACACAGACAGCATTCACACCTGCATTTATAGCAGCACTTTCTTATTGCCACTAGACCTGGGAGTAAAAATTAGATTTGATCAAATAACTAAACTTTTCATTTTGGAAGATACATTTTTGGGAAATTGTTGAATATGAAGTCTTTAAATTGGGTGGGGTAGGAGGTGTGGCTGGACCTTGGCTGGGGACTGAAGCTAGTAAGCTAAGTAAATAGGGAATGTATTGCAGGAGCAAGTGAGATTCAGGGATTACTCAAACATGTGTGAATGACTCAATCCAACATTTCGGGTATTTTTTTGATGATGGAATTATAAGACAACCAAAAGATCGAAAAATATTGATTTTGCATAAAATCTCCCCTACATGATAAAAAGCTTTTCTAAACATATTCAGACTGCCCAACTTTACAGGCAGACTTAAAGAAACACCTCAAATCTACCTTGTTTTCCTAACACACAGCTATTTAGCTCTAAAGATGCAGAAAGTATTGGGTAATTCGTTGGCCTGCAAAACTCTTAACCAGTTTAACAGACAAGCCAGAACATTCTGAGGGTCACAAGAATACAGTTACATGTCTCAGGTGCAACAAGTAACTTGGTTCTGTTTGCGAAAATCTCCGGTCATGCTTCAACAACAACAACAACCAACAAAAAACTGTTCATGTTTACAACCAGTAACCATTTTACCCGTGATGAAAGTTTTTTTTTAAAAGGTAATGGAAAAAACACATTGTTGAGATTTTTCACACCCTAAGTCAAAACGCAGCCCTCTTTTATTAACATACCAAGGATACGAACATTTAACTTGTACTTCAATTACTGCACATAAAAGTATTAGGAATAAATTAAAATTTTGTTACCATTTATAAGCAATTTATATGTAAGAAATCCATCGTGCTTCATAACTACAAAGTACCATATTTTATGACACAGACCCTAACTAAAACCATATAGGTAAAGATAAAGAATGTATGGAAATATTAATATAAAACACAATTAAATGCAGATCCATTAGTTACATCCACTAAGTGAGATAATCCACAGGCAGAATTTCTATTTATTGAAATAAACAGAAACCTTGTATCAACCATAATGCAGCCTGAATTAAATCCTAACCCACATCAGTAAAATGTGTTTACTTAACCCGGAAATCCATTAACATGCAGTTAATTGGTAACATTTTAACACACTGGCATTTAACGTCCGAATATCTCTGGTAAAGACGCATCACCCACAGAACGCATTTTGATTCATCAATGTATTGCAAAACTCACCTAAAAGTTTTACCGTTTTCTGTTCCAAGTCACACAAATTTACTTTTCCTGAAAGTTCGTTTGCATAATCAGTTCCTGGTAGTGCTGCTGCCTACCTGGTGAAGACAGGCAGCTGGGACTGGATAACCTGAACCCTGACGATGACCAGCAGCAGGGTGCTGATGACGAGGACTGTGAGCTTCAGCAGAGTTTGCAAGGCGGCGTAAGGAAAGCCATCTTTGCCCTGCAGGACTTGCCGCACAGTCTCCAGGAGCATGGGCAGAGTAAACTATGAATGGCAATGAGAAAAGGACAGAATGAGGAAAGAATACCAGTTGATCTCATTTAAAATAGCTTTTGAATAGGTATAAATCTTCTGGATGTAAGCTTGTTTCTTGTTTTACAATACGCAAAGTAGTCATTTAGAAAACCAAACCTCCATTTGTCAGTTACACACTGTCCTAGAGGACATTTGCAGCAAACTATTCTAACTCAAGTGGATAATTAGGAATGGATATAATGGATTGAGCCAACAAACCTGTTTTCTTTCCCACACTCTCTGCCAAATAACTCATGTTTATCTGAGACAGGCTTTACGCTCTAAGATTTGAGTGCAAATGTTAAGTTTAGTGCAATCAATAATACCAAGAAGGCTCGTGAATCCTACCCCTTGTGCAACAAACACTTCATACACGCAACAGATGCCGACCACGGTGATGCCCTGCTCCTTGCACAGCGTTGCTGCAGCCACCAGAACGACAGTCAGAGCAATAGGAGGCCACACTGGAAAAGAAAAAGAAAGAAACAAAAACTAGAGACATTAAGATTCCTTTGTCGAATATAAATATTGGGATTTGTATTTTTTTTTGTATTTGTTTAAATAAGCTGACCAGCGAGGAGCATGTCAAAAACAGCTGATATGGTAGAGAGTTTTAGGACAATGGCTTCAAATTTCCTATCAATTACAGTCAAAAGCTTTACATTGAATGATAGGAAAACTTTTCGGATCATCAAACAAACTTAGGAATTATTGACAAAGATGATGAAACACAAAATCAAGTGTTTAAATAGAGATGTTTGTTCATCCATTTACTCATCCTTGAGGTTGCAGTCGAAGCAGAGAGGCCCAGCATTCCTTTTCCCAGCCACTTGGGCCAGCTTCTTCCTAGGCATTCCCATACCAGGATCTAAGTAGTGATCTTGTTCTTTAGGACAGTACCCACAAAGCTTGACCATAGTTGAGAGTAAGAACGCTTTTCTCTTCATCACGACAGTCAGCTACAGCGCCCACATTACTGCAGATGCTACATCAACCTGTCAACTGATTCCCAACTACATTTTTTCTGATTTGTAAACAAGAATCCAAATCCAGTTCTCAGCTTCTGACCATCTGACCGAGCTGCCTCTCAAGAGGCGCCAAACAGACATTACCAGAGGACTCAGAAGAGTGATCTATAGTTGGAAAAGTCACCCTTTTTGAATAAGGGGCCAATACCCTGTTCTGCGCATCTAAAGGAACTGACCTCGATGTCCACGCAATGTGCAGAGCCGTGGACCCCGACTTCCATCCTGGAAGTGGAGTCTGGGTGGGATTAAAGAGGTCTTTCACTAAACTACTCCCATCCTCTAGTTTGTGCCTCAGCAACAATTTCCATGTGAAGTCAAGAATCAAGAATCAGTTTATTTATATAGCGCCAATTTACAACAGGTGTCGTCCAATCATTCTGCTTTAAAAGAAAAGAAAAAATCTTCCTGGACAAAAACCCGGAAAAGACTATTTAAGGGTAATGCTACAGGATTCAGGACTTTCAACGCCAACATCCAAGCGATCTCCCATGGATGCTCTGTTTTTAGGGGAGCACTGCCCTTAAACAATAACCTCAACTGAGGCAGGTGAAACCTGCAATGCTTTGGATGTTTTGGGGCTTTTTGTGACAAAAAAACAACACAAACCAAAATAAAACGGTCTTCCTCTTAAAAAATGTATACATATGTTTGCTATCATATCCAATAAAGGGAGCATTCTTTAAGAACAGAGTAGCATGTGACTGGAAGGTTTATAACCTAAGGAAAATCTGAGTTATGTTCAAAATGATCCGTAAAATGTATTCCATGCATGCTGCCAAGCCAGTTACTTCCCCTAGAGGCTCCTGCCAATGGGAGCAACTTAGGGTTTGCAGTCATGTAGAAAGATTTGATAGAATATGGAGACCCTGTGGTAGGAAGCACAAAGATTGGGATGAGTGATCAAATTATGATGCAGGTTTGCCGGATCCATCCATTTCCACCGTGAAGTGTTTGGAGGGTTCTCAGTAACAGGAAAAATCTCAACACACTAATGCCAAGAATTTATAAATGAAATATTAAAATGGTAGATAAAGCAAAGGTTGAGTGGACCATTATTCATATTTCTTTTTCTCCCCGGAAAAAAATAAACTGAAAACATCTCTGTAGGTAGTCAGAAACTCTGTTTGAAACTCTGATCTTAGACCTTAGTCTGTTGGACTTTGATTTGCTGATCACCATCTAAATCCTAATAATGTATTTTTGTGTGCTTTACAAATGTTTTGAAACAGATAACTTTGTTATTTAGACACTTAAGAACAATCACAGTAAAAGTTTCCTAGGTATCTCACGATTACATTTCCATTTATGGGCAACGATTCGATTCAAAATGATTTGATTCATATTGACTTCTGTTCAATTTATAGGCGTACAGAGCTCCTTATGATCTACTCCTATACTCCTTTAAGTCATCTACAGACGAACCTGACCCATTTAATAGTGACAGGTCTTGTTTTCTAGGGTAAGAGTTATTGGGAGTAGCCTATTAAAACCCAAAATCCGCAAAGTCTGCGGAAACTTCTTAACATTAAGCTAAATTAGATTTTAGATAAACTAACTTTAAATCTCCTGTCCAGAGTAAATCCTTTCTGAAGCAGGACAGATAAAACAACAACATTTCATTTGTTCATAATAGTTAAGTGTTGATTCAGTAGCAAACGACTGCATGTAACATTATGCTCGGGTACGTTTTGTCTACAACAGTAAAATCATTCTGCTGCACTGCTGCAGCATCGATTAGGATGAGACGTGGGCAGAAGGGGAGACAGATCTAAAATGTTTACAGAGACGAAACATTTTTTTTAAATAAGGCCAATTTTTTTTTCTTTCACTAAATAGCAGGCCAGTAAAATCTCTTTACCCCAGTTTTGTAATTTCTTTTTCGCTTTGGTGGCTATTGCCCAAAAGTATGTTCCAAAACTGGCTGCATTGCTTCTTGCCTCATTTAAGGTGAAAGGTCATAATCAAACAATGAGCCACAGACACGCCTAAAAGGTTTATTGAAGGGCAAGTTGGCATTGCAAAACACTTCCTCGTCAAAAAACGACACGAAGGCCAGTCTTAGAATCATTTGATGACTTGGGTGACGACACTGCAATGGTCTGCGACTGCTTGGCTGTTTCTGGAACTGAGCTGCTGTCAACAACGTAACCACAAACTCTGCTTTTGAAGGAGAACGTATGGCAACCAGTTTGAGGCCTCGAGCTCAAGAGTAGTTGGGCTAAGCTGCAGAACATTGGATTGGCCAAGAGAAACATCACTTTTCTCTTGGCCATATTGATCTGGCTAGCTTCATTTTTATTTGTTCAAAAATAGAAACCAAAAAAGACAGATTAATTTCAAAACTGATTCTGGTGACATTTGCTAGATGGTAAATTGACGATGGAAGAAGTCCAAAAAAGAAAGAAATAAACAAAGAAATTTGTAACATAACACTGCACATAAAGTTATCTGGGGTGCTTTTATTTTAAACTCACAATACAAAATGTAAAACGCCCCCTACTCAGCCTGACTTACCAATGGAGCGGTCGGCACTAGTGGACTTTGTGTATGCCAGGAAAGCAGCCAAAAGGAAAATTGAAGAAAGCAGCTCAGCTCTGCCAACAACACCAGTCACCTGAATAGGAAGGAATGGGTGAAATTAGTCCTTTCTTTTTTTTCTGTTTGTTTGTTAAATCTTAACATCCACAATTCATAGTTCAACAGCAACACTGGATATAGCCACAGAATTGGAGGCTGAGATGTACGTTGCACTGTTTTAAAAACACATGGAATAACCGTTGTGATATGTTCTATTGAGTAGTGTATATAGGTAGTGGACAAAAATAAAATCCATAGTTTTTATCATAATAGAGACAACATAATACCTCGACATACATACAATACATAAAATATTGTATACCTGATTAAAATAATGTATATCAATGATTTTGACTCTGATGTCTCCCCACAGTTTTTTTTTTAAAGATTTAAGAATCTTTCTGTCCGTCCCTAAACAACACTGTTGTCAGTATGAAACCAAGATGTTGTTCACCAACTGATGTTTGTGAGGTTGTTTTTTTAGTTGGAACACCTATTTTCTCCTTCCCATAACCCAACATTACATCTTTAAATATTGTGAAGCATTAAATCGATCCATAATCCCTTGTATGTCACAAATAAATCAGGCAATGTAGCATCACAAACAAGGATACCTCAGCCAACGTGCTGCAATTTTGTCTTTTCTTTGGTCCATTCTAATGGTAATTTTTTTCCACATATTTCTGGTTGTCGCTCATTTTTAACTTGTTGATGGGACTAAGTCGCAGTCAGGTTAACAGTGTAGATTAAGTCTACCCTAAGGTTTTGAAGTAAGGCAAAAAAAAGCAATAAATAAGAAAAACAAACACATTTGGCATTATTCTCCCGATTTCCGAATGCAACATGCTAACGTTAACATGGCTGTAACGTAACAAAATCTCAAACGGTTAACAAAGGATGGAGGATCTGAGTAATCACTTTCAAATATACTCAAAACAGTGCTTCAAGTTCCGAAGTGGATCCGTCACATAAAGGCTGAGAGAAGCCTGCTTGATGAGACAATCTAATGTTTTATGGTCGAAGACAGATGTTGCATAGCACATAAATTGTATTTAGAGGCATATATGTGGGGCAGCAGCCGGTGGCTAAAAACTCACCAAACAAATAAACAAGAGAGTTGCTTCTGAGAATTAAGAATTTTTCTGAAAACTAAGCTCACTGTGCACCTTCGCCAAACCAAACTAATTACAAAACAAACAGACTGCTTGATCCACTGCCAAAATTAGCCATATAGACGCGCAGACTTTTCTATCAGGACATTTCACACCAACAAACTGTTTCTTTTTCCTCCGGGAAGTTTTTTTCTTTTCTTTTCTTTGCCATTTCGTTTAAGTTCAATCCGAAGCAAAGTCCTGCTGAAATAAAATTATTCCCTACGACAAAACACCCATTTGGAAATAAATACTCTAACTCACTCACAGAAGAGAGGTGGCACATGATGCCTAACGCACAGAATAACACTGCATCTTCAGGAGTGTTGAAAAGGGTTATCTACAGCAGCGGGAAGCCAAAGTCTGAGTGCTTGATCTGGGTGCTTGAATCCAGCTGTGAAAACAAGCCTATTTAGGTAAATCATCTCAACAGATGTAATATTTCCTTAAAAGAGCCTGTCTGACAGCAGCGTCTGTCATTTGTGTAAATGATGACTGCCCCCGTGTGGAAGAAACAACATTCTGTGCTGTATCCAAAAACAAAGAAAGAAAGAAAGAAAATAGCCCAACCCTTAAAACCTCTCATAAGGTTCCACACGTGGTTCCAAAAAGAGCTTTACAAATTAGGGGCCTATTGTTTGTGGTTTGTAGCCCTCAAGAACACACACGCACAGGCTTTAGACGAAGGTAGCGGCTTCTAGCTGAAAGGATTACAGTCAACATTCAAACGGAAGACATGCTATGTTCTCAGACTGACGTATTTGTCAGATTCTAGGAAGCTCTCATATATCTAACCAGTTCATTAAAGCTAACTCAAGTGAGCAAAAGACAAATTTGACGTTATGAGGTCAATTACACAAAATTAGCCAGACCCAATTTGCCTCTTCTGCAAACTGCTTTTCAATTGCACGCCTCGTCCTGAGTCCACTTCTGGACCCTTGGATTACTGAAATGGAGAACACTAAACAATTTGTATTCGAAGATCTTGAGGGAGATTGTGCAAAAAAAAAACTCTATTCAAAAAGTCATCACCAGAAAACAGTGAGAGAGACACAGAGGAGGAGACAAGGCCTCTTTGTGCACACTTATCATGAAGGGAGCTTCAGTGCTTGGAACCCAAAACAAATGATCTGTTCAAAACCAGATTCCAGACATCGATAACATGAAGGGCATCCGTTGGGCTAACTCTAAGGGCTCATTTGTGAAGCAAATTGTCTCCATTCAACATGTCTGAGAGGCTCTGTGCAGATTAGACGCGAACGGGGAAGAAGAGTCGAGCCGAGCCCTAAGATGTGCAACAGCAGGACTCCTTCCCACCGTTCTTTGTTTTTTCTACTTCCTCTAAGTTAGTAGGGTAGTCGGTTCCGCGCTGCCGGTGAGGATGGATGGAGGGGTTTTAACTTGGACAGTTATTTCAGCTTATTGTTATACTACAAAGTATGGGTAATGAAATAGCGCAAGAATGAAGGAAATCCTGTCATTAACACGCTCTTACTGACATAAACAGTTCTCACCACCTTCAGCTTGTCGTCATAAAGTCCTTAACAAATAACAAATGTTATTTTTAAGTGGGGTCTTTATTCAAAGCAACTTACAGACATGCTGAAAGGGCCGACTCACCAACCCTTTTCATTATCATAGTTGTCTTACCAGAAGGTGAACCAATAACCCCAATATGAAATTGTTCGTGGACCCTTTCTTTTATGATTTCTTTGTATTAGGCTTTGATTTCAAAGCTTCCACTTCTGCACTGAAGATAAGCATCCCTGAAGCATCAGTGTAAGTATTCTGCTCCACAGTGATTGGGATGTTGGCCTATCAGCTCAGTTTTGCTCTCATCCAGCAAAGTTTTTGGCAAAGTCTAAACAAGAAATCTTATTGTTTCAGGGAAATACTTTGTCTCACTGTACCATACAGACTAGACATGCATCATTAAGAGTTGTCCTGGCAACAGATTCTGCCAGCTGAGCAGTGGTCCACTGCAGCTGCTCCCGAGCTACACTGGTCATCTCTTTTCAAGAGAAAAGTAATCTAAACTATGAGGTTTTTTTTATAATATACTGAGAATACAGTTGTAATAATTCAGGAATAAAGTCATAATATTATGATAATAAAGCCATAGCAATATGAGAAAAATAAAGAATAAGGAATATTACCAGAATAAAGTCAATAACATTATGAGAATAAAGTCGTAATAACATGAGAATAAAGTGAACCTAAAAGAAAAAAAGCTGTAATATTATGATAATAAAATCAGAGTAATACTATAAGAAAATTGGGATATTACAACAATAAAGAATAAGGTTGTTATATTGTGAGATTAAATGTCGGAATAAAAGAAGAAGTTGTTTCTTGGGAACTTTTGGAAACTCCTACACAAAAGTATTCTTCCCATTGCAGATAGCCTTTTAAAAACCCATTTCAAAAATGCTGCATAAATGTTTGCACTGCAAAAGCGGCACTGTGAATGTAATGAAAACACTCTTTTTGACATGAATGTTTTCACCCGCACTTCCAGCCCGGTTGACCTTTGAGACCCCTAGCGTGTTTCTTCAGTGTCATACAGTGCATGGATTACAGAACATGTCTTCACTTACGGCCTCTGTGTGGATGGGATGCACGGCGAACAACAACGCAGCCAGCAAACTGCAAGTCTTGTCCAGGAATAGTCGACCAACCCGCAGAAAAAGCACACAGACGACTGCGTGTAAGATGATATTAAGCAGGTGATAGGACGCAGCACTAAGTTCACTGAAGAGGTAGTTCAGTCGGAATGTGAGCACTGTCAGCGGTCTGTAGGACTTATGGCTCCTCTCCTACAGTGGGGCACATAAACAAGCTTTCGTTCACAGATCAGCAGCTCATATCACATATCATAATTCAGCATTAAATGCAGTGAGGCCTTCATTACACAATTCAATACTGAAATCAACCTAGAAACATTATCTTGGAAACAGATGCTACAGTCGATAAAGAGCCCATAATTAAGTATAACAACAGTAGATCTTAGCATTAACTTGCCTCTGCCATCGGCGTTCCCCAAAAGTCATTGAGGAAGAGGTTGCGGAGAGGGGTCGAGGGCCGGAGGTCCTTGTTGTCAAGGATGGCCGAGACGTCGTCAAACACGAACCCGCACGACAGACTGTTCCAGTAACATCCCACCACCAGCCCAGTCAGAAGCAACATCTCCTTCCAAGACACGGCAGCCATAGCTGACCCAAGCATTCATGAGATTACTGGGCGAGAAAGCAAAATAAGGCTTTAAAAAGACAATAAGTTTTACTAAAACAGAGAGGTTTTCATTTGGAATAAACACTGACTGACTGAAAATTCCAAGACAACAAAAACACACTAATAGGTTTTAAAAGCATAACCTTTCAAGGAAAATCTGTTTTTAGAATCATAATAAATTATCCTTTACACTATCCTTGGCAAAAACAATGCATTCACCACTTTTAGAGGACGTTTAATAAGTATTTTTAGTTTGTAGGAAAAAGGGAAAAGACAATATCAGAAACAAATTTGGCTCCTTCATACTAATAGATGCCAGAGTTGTGTTCTGCTTCCAGGGGAACTAGAAATGACGCTCTGAAAAGTAGGAGGAAAAAAGCAAAAGAAGGGAACCTAAGGACGATTAAGCTGAACCTATTTTTAGGGCAATCCTGTTAAAACAACTCTAATTTTAACCTAAGTTGTGACAGTCTGTGACAGTCTTTGGAGGAAAAATACAAGATGATTTGTCGATAATGTAAAAGACGTGTTGGTAATGCCGACATGATCCATAATGTTCACTAATCGTTCCAGTCCTGCCTGATTTGTTACTTATAGACCTTTTGTTATATAAACATGTTCTTTTGTGTTGAGGAATTGCTCAAAGTTATTCCATGCTGTCAATCCAGATGAAATGCAAAGAAGTGCCCCCCCCCCTCGTGTCGGATTTGTTTTTGAATAGTAATAAAGTTAAACTCTTAAATAAAACCTCCAGGTCATAGTTGTTGCTCTATTATGCCGGACTAAATCTCTCCTCTGGTAAGAAGCTTCTTCCTATTCACTAAACCACACCTGTGCTGTTAACTAACACAATAAAAGACACGTTAGTTCACTCAACAAAAGTAAATTCTGCCTAACTCAACGCAAAACGACTCTTTTGTTATTTCTGAAATGACACCAGACAAGAGTGTAGGGTATTAAACACATTAGGCAAATGACAGATTCGCTAATATCCTGTAGCGTTAGCAACTTTAGCAGGCGATGCTAATACACTGCTGCTTGGGAAAAGACTGGATACGGAGGACATTTAAGAGTTTGTTTCTGCCTTACCAAGGACATTCAAGAGCTGAGACGCAAACCTCGGTAGAGCTTATCGCAAAAACTCAAGACGGTGACTCGGAGTTGCACGGTATTTAATTTCTACCAGCTAGCTTAAACGCACCGCAGCTATCACTTCCGGTGCAGAGGTGAGCGCGCAAGTTAAACATTAGCCAAGCTTGGGAGGGGAGTAAAACAGAGACAGCGGCTTGTTTGAACTTCTAAAATTCTCACGCGACCAGAACTTGGTTAATATACTTCAACGCTTTATTTTAAGCTTAAACGGTCACGCGCAGGTGTTGGGTTTACTCCACCCTCCACCAATCACAGCTTTCGGCTCGTGTTTGTTAGTGAGCCGTAACCTAGTAGCGCTCAGAGCTTCAAAACATGGACATTTCTGGATGAGCCGTTACGCTGCTTCACCCTGTGTACACAAGGTTTGCTTTCCAACCGAGTCAAACATGTCCTGCTGAACTCAGCCAAGGTTTTTTTAGATACGTCTTTGAATCATGGTCTCGGAATTAGTTGAATATTTAGAATAGTTGTTTTTGTACCTCTCTCTATATCGTGCTAACCGACATAATGTATCATTTACTGTGTGCTCTGTTAGAGGCGCTCAAAAGCTATTGGCTGTCGGCTCTAAATAAATGTAAGATCCAGTTGAATCAGTTGAATCATTAAAAGCTACAATTGTTCAAAATGCCGCCCTCCGGTCTCATATGGGATAAAGTGTCGATAATCGACCCACAGAGCATTGATGAATGTGAAAAAGAGGAACTGGATGAAGTCTTCGCAATTTTTGCTGCGGTAATTATTGATGGTTCACATTTGTACATAATATTTAGATCCCAGAATGCATCTCGGTGACTCCTACCTTTTAAACGTTTGGCCTTTTTTTTCTCCTCCAATAAATCAGTTAAGTGCTTCAGTGACTGTAAACAACAAACATTATGGTTTGGACTGTTTAAATATAATACCAGGACAAATCAACCTGGCAATATCCACACAAAAAAAGGAATTTCTTCTTAATCGTAATTATTAGTGGTCAAATTAAATCATCCTCACATTTTTTATGTATCTAACTCGAGAGAACTGCTTTTATTGTAGCACTTAAACTCCCGGCATGTGATTTATTATGTATGCATGAAATACTAGCATCAACATCGGTATAGTTAAAACTGGGCAGATACTAACGACTTATGTTGATCTTGTCGACATTGATGCTTCAGGTAAGCTTCAGGGGATTTCTTCGTTAATGTGAGCATGTATGTAAGTT
>JAVLVB010000527.1:69990-81987 GCA_032876305.1 Orestias chungarensis
AAAAAAAAAAAAAAAAAAAAAAAAAAGATGTGAATATAAATCTTCATTTCTGGCTTCTCTTTCTTGGTGTTCTGTTTGTTTTATGGTTTTAAATTATGGTTTAATTGCTTACTTAAAAAAAAAATGTAAACAGTTTAGACCCTTGACATCCACACTGAGTTCTTGGGTCAAGCAACTAGTTTCTCTCTGAGAAGGTTGGCCCACCTGGTCCGATCCAGAAGACTACTTGCCGTGGCCTAAACTGTTATAGACTGTCCTGATGGAATGGGGTCGGAATGCACCCAAGTGCTGGCAAGTTGTCCTTCTCAGGAAGGTCCAAAAATGGCCATGGAACAAAATATGATAATTATCTGCTTTTTGCTACTGATGGTGGGTTTTATGGTCTGGTAGATTATGTTTTCTTGTTTATCACATAGATGGTGAGATGTAATGATAACTGTCGTGTTTATCTGGGGAAAAACTAGGGATGCAGCGGTATACAGATTCAGGCCAATTCCTATATATATATATAAGTATTTTTTAGAAATAAAAAACTGTAAAGGGGGCTTAAAATATTATTCAGCCCCCTTGCGTTACTACTTTGTAGAGCCACCTTTTGCTGCGATTAAAGCTGCAAGTCTCTTGGGGGTATGTCTCTATCACGTTTTCCCATCAAGAGACGGATTTTTTTTACGCATTCTTCCCTGCAAAACAGTTCCAGCTCAGTGAGGTTGAATGGAGAGCGTTTGTGAACGGCAATCTTCAGGTCTTTCCACAGATTCTCAATGCAATTCAGGTCTGGACTTTAACTTGGCCATTCCAACACCTGGGTACGTTTATTTGTGAACCATCCCATAGTAGATTTGGCTTTATGCTTTGAATCATTGTCTTGTTGGAAGATAAATCTCCGTCCCAGTTTCAGGTCTCTTGCAGACTGCAAGATACTCTTCCAGAATGGTCCTGTATTTGGCCCCATCAATTTTAACCATCTTCCCTCTCCTTGCTGCAGAAACGCAGGCCCACACCATGATGCTGCCACCACCATGTTTGACAGTGGGGATGGTGGGTTCTTGGTGAGGAGCCGTCTTGATTTTACACCAAACATGTCATTTTGCATTGTGGCCAAACAGTTAAATTTTGGTTTCATCTGACCAGAGCACCTTCTTCCACATGTTTGGTGTGTCTTCCAGGTGGCTTGTGGCAAACTCTAAACAAGACTTTTTATGGAAATCTTTATGAAATGGCTTTCTTCTTGCCACTCTTTGTGCATTGTACGACTGATTGTTGTCCTATGGACAGACTCTCCCACCTCAGCTGTAGATCTCTGCAGTTCATCCAGAGTGATCATGGGCTTCTTGGCTGCATCTCTGATCAGTCTTCTCCTTGTTCGAGATGAAAGTTTAGAGGGACGTCCAGGCCTTGGTAGATTTGCAGTGGTCTGATACTCCTTCCATTTCAATGTGATTGCTTGCACAGTGCTCCTTGGGATGTTCAAAGCTTTGTAATCCTTTATGTTTCCAAATCCAGCTTTAAACTTCTCCACAACAGTATCTCAAACCTGCCTGGTGTGTTCCTTGGTCTTCATTACGCTCTCTGCGCTTTGAACAGAACCCTGAGACTATCACAGAGCAGGGGCATTTGTACGAAGACTTGATTACACACAGGTGGAATCTCTTTATCATCATCAGTCATTTGGGACAACATTGGATCATTTAGAGATCCTCACTGAAGTGAGTTTCTGGAGTGAGTTTGTTGCACTGAAAGTAAAGGGGCCGAATAATATTGTAAGCCCCGCTATTTCAATTCTTTATTTCTAAAAAAAAGTTTAAAATAACCAATACATTTTGTTCCACTTCACGATTGTGACGCACTTTTAGATTTTTCACAACAAAATTATAATTTCATATCCTTTAACAATGTTGATGCCTATAGATCCCGCAATTCTTGTTATAATGTTAATCTAGTCTAAGCTTTGTCGAAAGATGTCACACAAATATTAACCTGTCTTCCTTTTATCCTATAAAAAGATAACATACTGGTAATTTTTGATTATGCATATTCACAGCTTCCTACTGAACAGTTTCTGATGCCTGACAAAGCAGCTCAACATCTGTTAAAGTCCTCACTCAGCTGTAGTACTCACTGCTGAGCTTTGATTATTTTAAGAAAAAAAGAAAGATTTTATGTAGCTATAAACGTAAGTATACATAAATATGTATGTTCTTGTTGTTTTTGCACTGCAGTCTTGTTCCCCCATCTGAGCTTTGATTATTTTAAGAAAAAAAGAAAGATTTTATGTAGCTATAAACGTAAGTATACATAAATATGTATGTTCTTGTTCTTTTTGCACTGCAGTCTTGTTCCCCCATCACTGGTATTATTTGTTTAAATGAATGCACTGCTGAATATCTTTCCGTCTAAATCATGTTTTCCATGCAGACCAAAGAATGGGAGGTGAAGGATAAAGCCGCAGAAAGCATTATCCGAGTGCTTCGAGTGGGTCAGGCCCTGTTAAAGGTGTTGGGTTTTGTTGTTCCTACTCTCTGTTCTCACTTGTGCACACTAGCTCACAGGCATGATTTATTTTTTAAGAAGCAAGACGATTTCGTATGTAGTTTATAGCAGTGCTAGTGATGGCTGACACATGTGGTGGGGGCTTGTGATCTTACACGGACGGGATCTACGTCTGTTGGTTCTGACGCTCTAGTCTCATCCTTTCCTTTTCTCCGTCTGTTAGATTAAGGACCGGGAAGTTAAGCTTCATGAAAGCTTCATCGATGACATTTGTGAGCAGCATGTCAAAACTGGTTAGTAAGCAGGTTCCATTTGGGGGTGGAGGGGGGGGGATAGTTATTTTCTGTTTCATGAAAACTGCGTGTTGTTTTTTTTTTCACTCTAGAAAATGAACTTCGTGCAAAAGTGTCCAGGCTGGAACAACAAGAGCGCAAGGTAAGGATTAAGAGCAATTGTTTATTTCTGTTATTTACGGTCATGGTAAAAAAAAAAAGTTTACACTAAATTCTAGTCATTTAAGATATAAAATGTTTATTTAAATGACCCTCTTTACCCAGCAGTAACATAAATTAATTTTTTTTTGTCAAGGAACTGAAGCCAAAGTCCTTTTTAGAGTTTTTTTTTATAATGCACTAAAATATAAAATCTAAGAATTTGATGATAGTTTACAACTTTTTTAATGTTAATTGACAAAATTTAGTTATTTAGTAGCTCCTGTTTTTACAATTGGCCAGGTTTTAATTTTTAGATCAATACCAGCGTTGGAAATCTGGCATACAGGAGGATGATTCAGAAGTCAGTAGACTGGATCTTCAGTGTTGACGAGTTTATTGATGCACACAGAGATGTACGAGTAGAACTCAGTCGATCACGGTCAATCCAGTCTGATTAGGGATGTTTTGGGAGGACCTATTGTACACTGGGAACTGTGAGAGGGGAAAGGATGATAAGAAGATAAGTTGAAGGAGGGGTAGAAAGGGGATGAACGTGAGTGTACATTGGGGGGGTTGATGGTCATTACACGAAAACAGGTTAATTTTATTACCAAATAGACGGCAGTTTAACAGAAAAAGGAGAGTTACCACTTCAGGCCAGCAGACGAAGAGTAATCTTCATAGACACAAAAGGCAACAGATGAATGTCATAAAAGGGCATGTTTTCTCTCACCAGGATGCTAAAAAATGACCATCATCACCTAATACCAAGTGTTAATGCTGATGTATCCTACATCCCTACTGTGGTTTTCTTTGAATAAATAAAGAGCACTTACAAATAGAGACATTCAATAGGATTTGATTTAGTAGAAATGCTTCTAATACTCTTTTATTGTTATTTCGTGGGTCTGAAAGTTCAGGCCGTTGTCACAAAGTAGAACGATTAATGGATAACTGTAAAATAGGCCAAGAACATGGTCGTCCACCTAAACAGAAGTAAAAATTATTCAGAGAAGCAGCTTAGAAGACAATAGTTTATAGTTTATTTAGCATCTGTCCTTTGCCTATGACGCAGGCAGGCATGAAATCAAGTTTATAATATGTGGCGAGACCTGAAACCTGATGTTTACATACAAGCTCCCTCTAATCTGAACTAGCTAGAGTTTCTTTCTTTTTTTGTTAGAAGGAAACCACAGAAATGTCGATCTCAACCTGTGCAATGTTTGTAAAGGTTACATTTGTTTTACAGTGGATTACATTAGAGCTAATACAAATGCACACCACGCTTTTCAGATTTTAGTTTGTTTTTTTTCTGAAAGGTTTCCATCTGTTACAACATATCTCATTTTCGGTTTCACAGTGAAGAATTAACTCTTATCTATGTAGTTAAATATACATTACAGTTTGGGATAGTAACCGTGGTAACATTTCAAACTGTAGAAGTACTTTTTAGAATAAAATCATTTCAAAATCACTTTTTATGCCCCTTTACTTCCGCCATCAAGACTGTCAGCCAATCCCTGAGTGTAACCTTGGCTACAAGAAGATTGGCTGTTATAGCCACCGCAGCAGAGCACCTAAGAAGATTATGGCTAATTCCACGCATGCTGTTTGCATTTGCTTCTTGTTTCAAATGAACTCAAACCGAATTAGGATTACTTTTTTTTTTTGTTCGAGTATGGATAACTTTCAATCCCACTGTTTGTTGTACGAAAAAAATTAATCCACATTTGAGAACCTAATAATCAGAGCTGAGACATATTTGTAAACCATACAAGGTGATGAGAGACTGAGGTCGGGCTGTTTGTTTTCTTTGTGTTTGTTTCCCTGCGTCTCGTTTCTGATCCGTACGGCTCAGGAGCTCGGCGCCGCGCCAGACAGCTGCTTTCTTAGGGATGAGATTCGGCAGCTCGAGGCCCAGCTGGAGCAACGGGAGAAGGAATTGACCCAGTTAAAGAAAGAAATGGGGAAAGAAAAGAAAACAAATGAAGAGGTATGAGTGTGCCACCCACAGTACCTTTATGTTTCACACAGCTATATGCTGTGAGAAAGAATCTTTGGACAACCCTCCTGTCTTAATAAGTTTCCATACAGTTCTTTTTTTCTATGTAAACAAATGCTGCTGAATGTGTTAGTGCACTACATATGATTTAGTATTTGATAAATTCCAATTATATCTGTAAAAAACAAGACAAGAACAAAAACACTTTAAATTGCAAATATTAATTTCTCTAATAAATTAAATGAGGCATAATCAGATTAGTCATTGTTTGCTTTAGGCTTCTACACATCAATCAGTGAATAATTCTTGTTTTAGACGTAGCCTCGCTTCCGTTTGTGTGAATGGAAATAAAACAAAAGGTAACCACACCGTTTTGTGATAGAAATGTTTCTGTGTCTTTGGTTCTTTGCTTGTTCTTCCTAGTTGGTCGGGCGGCTGGCAGAGGCCGAGGACGAGGTGAAACAGATGAAAAGAGAGGTACGCAACTTTCGGGGAGACGTCAGAAGCATCTTTTCATTCCTCCAGCGTACTTTTTTTTCCTTAATAGAATTCAGCCTGCTTTTGCATGTTCTTTACTTTGTGTTCTGTTATTTCTCTTGTCTGTTTCTCTTCCATTGGATAGTTAAAAAAATCTAAGAAGAAGGTAAGAAACGTAGGAACTGTAGTTAAGTAAAATAGAGAGTTTAAATTTTAGTTAAGAATGGAGAATTTCATTCTTTTAAACTATTTACAGTGAAAAGTTTATGTTTTGTTTGTTAGTATTCAGCTCGAAAATACCTTATTTTTCCTAAAGGGAAATTACATGTTGTCAGAACTCATCTCATCAAAGAAACTTCAAATTGTATTAAAACAATCATATCATGTTACCAACTATGGAAAGTGAAGATTATATTCCACAATGACATATCCTAGATGAAACCATCAGCTATTGGAAATCTTTGCTAATTCCACTCATTTGCTTTTGTTTCCTCTTTAAATCTGTATAGTTAAAAGGCTACGGACAAAACAAAAGTCCTAATCTAAAAAAAGAATGGGAAAGCAAAACTTCCCAGCTGCACGGCATCTAAAACAATGAGGAATATTCCAGGAAAGCGAAAAAAGTATAAGTATACATTGGTTTTTGTAAATCTTTGTAGATTAGGCAAAAACTCTTCAAGAGGTTTATATTAAGAACAGAATTCAAAATACTTTTCTATAGCCTTCCTTCCCAGAGTCGTCGTTAATTCTTTACTCGTTAGCACTAAATGTGATGCCATGCTGCTGTGAGAAAGTGCCTTTATCTTTGTTACTATTTTAAAATAATCACAGAGACCAGGAAACGGACTTTAGCTTATTTTAGCTCTTACCACAAGTAGCATTGCGTAAACAGTAATGCTGCAAATATAAATAATATAATAATACTCAAACTTTTTTTTTTTGTCACGCAGGTCAAACTCTTCAATTCGAATGATTGAAAATGCATGACAGCTTTTATTTTAATGTAAAAACAAAATAGATTGCTACTTGTTAATCTATGAACTAAATGTTGAATAGTTTATTTAAACAAAGCAAGTAGCCTGTTTTTTTTAAAGAAAAGACCAGTAAGTCATGGTAGCTTTGGATCAAAACACTTGCATCAGTTGTTTTGTTTTTGGTTTTTTTGGCCTTAAATCATAGTTTAGTTTACTCTCAGCAACAAGAACCAGGAATGCAGTTAGCCACACTTCATTCACACCATAGAAAACGGCAGCAAAAAAAAGTTTAAAACGATCTTCTAAAGTGACAGCGATGGCCTTCTGACTTGCTCGTCTGGTCTTTTTTCCTTCCTAAAAAGTGTTTGTGCCCTTCCTGTGCCAACACAGAACGAGCAGCTCCAGCAGGATGTGGAGTTCTATCGTGGAGAGCTGGAGCAGAAGGAGCCGCTCCCGTCCCGGGATGAGAACGCAGTAACTCAGAGGAAGCTCAGTTTGGCCAACCGCCAGCTTTACCAGTGCTTAGAGGACCTCCAGGTTTGCGATAATCTTATTTGCCAGAGGAGATAAATCACTATATGCAAAGCAAATACAATATATACCAATGATTTTTTGTTTTTTTCAATAATTTTGTTTTATACAATTCCCTTTTTATGGCCCTCATCTCTTTTGGTGCAGCAGCTGTTAAATGTTGAGATATTCGTTCATTTATCAAATTTATTGTATTATTTTTTTGTCCAACAGCGAGCAGAGGATGAAAACGCACACCTGAAGACACAGAACGAGCAGCTGCAGAAAAGCCTGGAGGAATCTGTGAAGGAGATGGAGAAGATGACAGATGAGTACAACAAGATGAAGATCGTTGTGCAGCAGACTGACTCAATTATGGACCAGCTCAGGAAAGAGAGGGATCACACAAAGCTTCAAGTAAAGCCTGCTCTTCTCCAACACCCGCGGTTTTTTTGGTGGGGTGGGGGTTATTTGTGTGTTTTTGATCCCACCCTGAATCGGTGGGTGGTTTGTGAAATATGTCTACATGCTGAGATGAGTTAAGCTGTATCATTCATCATTGCTTTATAAGGTCAAAAGACCAAGAGCAATAATATCAAAGAGAACTTTGAATGTTACATCTTTCTTATTTGCTTTTAACTAGATAATCTAATTAAATTGAAGCAAGATTTTTTTTATGCGTGTGCATTTTGTGTACAGGTTAGAGAGTTGACCGTAAAGATTCAAAGCATGACGGAAGAGAATGACCCAATTATGGCAGCTGTCAGTGCCAAAGTAGAAGAGTGGAAGGTGAGTGTTGTTGGCAATCCTTTTAGGGCTTCCTTAAGAATGTTCATAATAAAACTTGAATGACTTTAAACACAGGGTCCACAAGTAATTATTTTTTTATTTTGGATTATGTAGAATGCACACTTTAATTATATGCTAAAAACAGAAAACATTTCAACTAGCAGTCAGTCATGCAACCAATCTAAAGAAGCCTCTGCAATGACATGATAACGGCTCAATACCTGGGCAGCAGAGACGATATTCTACAGTAACATGTACTGGGTGACACAGTTGTTGGCTAACACTGCTAATCCACCACTTTTGCTTTTGCCACTCCCCTTTAAATCTCTGTCTTGCCGTAAATTTAAAAAGCCAGATGGAGAGATGTAGCAGGGAATGATTCTTGCTGTATTGATGGATGGAGGAGATGGTTTCAATGTTCTTCTTTTTGCTCTGCACCCATGAATCCTCATTTTAACTTCACTGGGATTTGGTATTTAAGGTATTATTTGAGCTTTGGAAATGCAAATCAGCTTCTCCCGGCTGCACTAAAAGCATGTAGCTGCCACGGATACGCACTCAAGCAACTGTAGGATCTAAGAGAGCAAAACAGTAAAAGCAAGAATTATTCCAGTGCACAGAATCTAATACTAAAATGAATAATTATCTAAACTTGAAATGCCATAACCAACAGACTTATGAACAAAGGGCAACAACACAACAAACAAGTTACTCCAACATGCTGCCATTGTGAGCTTAACAATTTATCAAAACATAACAAGAGGTGTAGAACTTATTTTTGCATTTCAAAAAGCAATAAAAAATGCTTTATACCTTTATGAAAAACGTATTAAAAATACTTTTGGCCATATATAATTTATTGATTAGTTTTGCTTGTTTCCTGTGGTATTTTAGAGATTTACATTTTGTTTTAAGCTCCAAATTTCCCCATACAGGTTTTTTTTTTCCGATTCAAGTCACAACTTCCATTAAGGAAGAAAATATTGGCTAAATTAAGAGATGTCATTAAACCTACATTTCCAGGAGTATGAATAGTTGAATGCTTAACATTACATTCTGTACATCCTACCAAAATCTGTTTAAATGGTCCTTATCAAGCTGTCCCTGAATTTCACAATTTTTGTTTTTACATGGACATTGTAATTAAGGTTAAGTTTATAATTTTAACCTTTCCGAGGCAAGAAAATTAGACTCGGTGAGCAACAAGTTCAAATTCCTAGCGAGTCTTAGAGTTGCTGTAAAAGAAGATGCAGATGTGTTATCATGGTGAGTTTAGGTCAGTTGAAGCTTCTCCACCACCAGATCTATAGAGAGTCCCACTTTAGTTGACTCATTTCAGCTCACTTGTGCGTAAAGACCCAACATAAAGTATAAAAGCTGCAAAGAACTCTTATAACAACCCTTTTACTAAGATTGGTTCTTACTAAGAAAACAGCCAGATTGGTGACAAGATGTTTTTCTTTACACAGAGGGTGCTTTCTGGAAAGGATGAGGAAATTTTGGTTTACCAGCAGATGATCCGTGAGCTAAGGGAAAAACTGCGATCAGCCCAGCTGGACTTGGACAAAAGCAACATAATTGCCCTCCAGCAGGTATGTCCAAAAATAGCATCTTTATGTCATGTGTCCCGTCTCGGCTGTAATGTAATATAATGTTTTCACATTATAAGAACAGTATAAAGTACTTCACTGTTCACATTTAGTCAGAGCTGCTTAAAGATGATAAAACATCTTTTATTTACCCTTTTAACTACTAACTAATGTTGTTAATAATGTTCTTCCTTAAAAAATGTTTCAGCAAAAATTTCGGCTAAAATTCCTAAGTAAACCAAGTTTTATAAAATACCAAAGCGTTGACATTAACTTAAATTGAGCTGCTGACCTGACCATAGGAAAGACAAAACAAAAACTTCCAGAAAAATGCATGTATTGATAACTATAGCTCCGTTTCCATCAACTGCTTTTCTGCGCATTTTGAAGTCCCATTTAAAAGGTTGATGAAAACGGCACAATTTGAAATAACGTTTAAAAAATGTTTTACCGTCACTTAAGTTTGTTTTTGTCTTTCTAAAAAAAGATTTAATGGTCCAAAGAGGCAATGGGAACATTTGCCAAGTTGTTCTGATGTGAGGTTTTTTCCACTTCTTCCTGGTTATTACAGCCATGCGTAACCTTAACATCTGACAAAATGATGCCAAAGCATTCACATTTTCTTTTTTTGCAATATTTGAAAGGTTTGCTCATATTTAAGGTTCCAGTTTTCCTAAACTTCCCCCTCACCTAAAGAACTGTTGATTTGCTCCACCCACATTCCATTTTTCTGCCTTGTCTTTATCATTTTTTTCTTTTTACTTCTCATCAACCTGTTCTCCCATCCTTCGCTTCTCTGGAGCAGGTCATATATGAGCTCTGTGGTGTAAGTTTCATTCTTCACCTGTCTCTGATTCTTAGCTTCTTAGTTTTAGAACTTGCTTCAAAAGCGCCTATAATGAAGCGTTTACAACGCCTCTTACTTCCACACATGACTTCTTATTATTTACAAATGTGTGTGATTGCCCCACAGGCGGTCCAGGAACGGGATAATCAGATCAAGACGCTGAGTGAGCAAGTGGAGCAGTACACAGGAGAGATGGAAAAGCATTCCCAGCTCCTAGAGGAGCTGAAGCCGTCGACAAATAAGGACAAAGGTTTGTTGAACCGTGGTTTGGTTTCGATGTTAGGGGTGGGACATACGGATTTAAGATTATACCACAATATCTTGTGTTACTGTCATGATAACGAACACAAATGCAGTTCTTCAAAAATGTCAAAATTTGAAATTGGCTTCTTTTAAACACCACTCTCATAAAGAAGTGGATATTCTATCACTTAACTGCACACTGTGATTGCATTAATCATATTTCTTTTAATTAAATAAACCATTAAGTGTGAAAAAATAATATTAATTCAGACAGTTATTTTTGTTTTAAACAATCGCCAATCTTGATTTATTATTGTGTAAATCACAATTATTTAATCATCATTAAGATAAACGTATCACAATTACAATAAACAATACAGTGATTGGTGTGGACTTGTTGGTGTGGACTCCAAAAGTTGCTCCTCAAAAATGATGTTTTCTTTTGCACATTGCCCAAAATATTCATACAAACCATTTATTCTTTATTTGAAATGACAGTGATAAATGGGATAAGTCACAGGCCACTGGTTTGGTTTCGTGGTTCACTACATGGATTTAGCCTCGCCGCTCCGGTTGGCGTTCTTGTCTCGCACAGAAGTTACCTGCCTTTAGCCCAGAGTGCTCGAAATGTTTACAAAGCCAGATGTTTCCCCAGAATGTGGTTTGAACTAAAACAAGACTGACAAGGCAGAATAGGGGTCACAATAGTTTTTTGGGTGGAGAGCAAATAAATGCTAATGCTCCTGTAAATGAAGGTCTACACGTTGCAAAAATGTCAACTTTACAATGTGAGAACATCCTTCACAAATCTGATATTTTCACTGCCAAATGGTAAAATACATCTGCCTCCATAACATGTGTTAGAGTAATAGAAAAGCAGTGGAGTTCAGTAAAGACTTTTACTGATATAAAGTGTACCGCTGTAGTTTTGTTAGGGGCATAAATGCCATTTTAAATTTATGACATTTGAGGATTTTTCTGAACTTTTTCTTTTCACTGGACTAACATGAAATGCACAGCTTCAAGTAATTTAAAAACAAAACCCCTGTAAAAATGTGGATTTACAGACTTCCTTTTGCTTCTTCACATAAAGTTCTACCTTAACTCTAATTGATTCTGCTGAAGTGACCATGTTGATGGGAACCTTCGGTTTCTTTTTTGGCGGCATAAACAGGATTTGTTTAACAGCACCTATTCAAGAATCAAGAATCAGTTTATTTATATAGCGCCAATTTACAACAGGTGTCGTCTCAAGGCACTTTACAAAAAATCAATTAAAATCAAGGATACATTCTAAATAAATCAATTTGAAAACGTTTCCAATCTAAGGAACCCCAGCAGATTGCATCGAGTCATTGACTTGCAGCTTTCACTCCTCTGGAATCAGCAGGCAGAAACAATGGCTTGTGTTGTCGTTGACTTTACAGCAATCCCTCATACTGAGCATGCATGTAGCGACAGGGGAGAGGAAAAACTCCCCTTTAACAGGAAGAAACCTCCAGCAGAACCAGGCTCAGTACAAGCAGCCATCTGCCACGACCGACTGGGGGTTTGAAAAGACAGAAAGCTAAATTAGAAGCACAGGATACTGAAATAAAAGAGTTTATAGCAGCAGTTGTAGAACGTCACTGGAAGCATC